>VNJM01003063.1:0-249635 GCA_008042475.1 Drosophila kanapiae
TCATTTGGCCAATACACAAGCCCAAATGTATATTTATTGCTTCATTTCCAATACATTTTACACGAATCATGTAACAAGCCCTCAGAATGCAACAGGTGGATGATGAGCATAATTTAAAACAATCTTGTTCTCTCGCGAGAGTTGCTCTCTTCGATTTCGTCTACGTACGATTGATATAAAAAGAGCGAACGATCTACAAGCCTCACCGCATACGTAAGTGCATCGTTGCTCTACTGCTCGCTGTTCGCCTGTTACTCGAAATATAGGCAGCGTGCAATTGTTGTTATTATTTCGGCAACAAAAAACTCGCAATCGGTAGTTATCCCAATGCAAATTTACCAAATGCATTGTTCCATGTACCAGGCGCACAGAACGCAGCAGGAGGATGATCGCTAACCTATTTTATAACAGTTTAGTGCTCTCGCGAGAGCTGCTAAAGAAAGAGAGCGGTCGATCGATTGACGTCACCGCATCGTAGTTCTTCTGATCTCTGTTCGCCTGTTACACAAACTGTGAGCAGCGGGCAATTGTTGTTATTGTTTCGTCAATAACAAATCCGTTTTAAAGGCTTAATTTAATTATTTTCGGCTAAATGTCCGTTGAATTCAACTAAAACCCTGATCAAAGTTTTAATCATGCAAATACCCTTTGAAAATTATCATAAAAGCCTAGATTTTTGTTCAAAGAATAAAAACATAGTCACTTTGCTCGATATCAACAGATGGGTGGAGAGTAATTTATTTATTGTATTTAATACACAAAGATACAGGTCCAAAGATCAGTCCCAAATCTGTCTTTGTCTTAAGTTAGGTGTTCTCTTCCTTTGTCTTCTATTCTATAAATTAGCAACAAACTAAAAACAATAAGTTTTGCCTTTCGCTTGACATATATAATATAATTTGTTGCAATTTGAAATTTGTTGCTTTACGTTTTTGTTTGCACATTGTCCAAAAAGTAGAAAAATGTTATGTCTAAAAAAATACGGGGTAACATTTTGTTGTTTGTCCTATCCTTTGCTTTATTCCCTACGAAATATAATAAATATCATAATGTATATATATATAAATATAGTTGATGTTTTTATTTTGATTTGCTTAAGTGTGTTTCTTGTAATATTTGTATTTGGTTTTTTGGTACAGCGTTTGCTCTTTCATTTGTGTTTTTTTAGAGACATTAAAACAGGCGCTAGTTGAAACCTTTGGAGGGAGACTGAGACTGAAGTGAGACTGAGACTGAGGCTGAGACTGAGGAGAGTTTCCTGCGGGAGATGTTTTCGATACCCTGTAATATATAGACTGTACATTTGGTGTGATTTTCTCTATAGGCTAAAGCAAGGCGGCTCTCGGCTTCAAGCTAACAAACAGCGTCAACAAACAAATCTATATATACTATATCGTAGTATGGTATGGAAATTGGCAACAAAGCTCTACAACTCCAGGGAAAGAGAGGCGACGGCGGCGGCAGGCAGGCAGGCACTTACACTTACAATAGTTCAACAGAATCCAATCTCTCTATATATCATATATTGCCTACAACTACTCTACTATATATACTAAATATCTGTACAACTACCAGCTATATACACTTGATCCCCATATATAAACTCAGAGCTCACTGAAAGTCCCAAGAAACCGCTCTTTTCCTTCTTTTTTCTTCCACGCTTTGCCTGGCATGTACTAGCATTCTAAGAGAGCTATTAACTCACTCCGAAAACAACGTTTTACGTTACGGAACCGTAAGTACGAGCTCTGACTTAACCCCAACAATAAAAATAATGGAAGAAAACACAAAAATTCAAATAAAGGTTAAGAAATATGTCACATTTTGATTGGTCTGTGTATTTGGTACGCAAAAAAAGGTTGTATAATCAATAATAATAATAATATATAGTAATAATCATAATAATAATAATAATAATGATGCCATATCATAATTAAAAAATAGCAGAAAAAACACGTTAACAAAACTGGTTAATTAGCTTATCGGCCTAAAGGCTGTAGGATCTACAAATGTATCTCCCCCTTGGGGGATTATATAACCATATGGTGTACATATACGATGATATATTTCGCTATTGCTGTCGGGCTGTATTTGTATTGTATGGGTAAATATAACTTGTGTGGGTGTGTGCTAAATAGAATTTGTTTAAACTTAAGCGACAACAGCGCACGGCCCCGTCGATTGTCTTTCACTGCGTTTTGTGTGTGTTTTGGGGGTTGGGTGTGCGTGTGCGTGTGTGTCGTGCGAGGAGGGGACTGATGATTGGGTGTACCAGGATGGGGGGACCTTAGGCTCTAAGTATACAGTTATTTTGTTGTTTCGCTTCTCTCTCTCTCCACCTAAACTTTAGTCACAAAAAAAAGAAAGAAAGAAAACATAAAGACCATCACTTTGTTTGCTTTTTTATGGTTCTCCTTGGTTTTCCTTGGTTCGTTTGTAACAACTAGCAAATTGGTATTTCTTTGACATCAACATTCTTAGTTATCAGTAATTTAAATATATATATATGGAGATATATACACATATATCTTTAATGCGATCTTTGCCTTTGTTTTTCTCTCGCTTTCTGCTATAAAAGGTACATGAAGTGTATACACTTAAGGGTCAAGTTCTTTCGTCCTTCCTAATAAGTATTTCTTGAGGGTCTTGTGTGGGTCCTGCTGGGGGATTCATGTTCGTATGTCCTTAATTCGATTTAACTAAAATTGGCGCTTCTCGTTTAACAAATGTCTATAGCATACGTAATAACCTTTAACTGGAGCTTACAACTAGTCTGTTCGTGTGTGTGTTTTGCTGGCTTATCAACTAAATATCTTTGATTTAACATTTGCTTGAGTGGGGGCGGGGTTGGGCACTACTGGGTCCTTGCAATATATATATATAGATATAGAATATATATATGTACTCCGTGTATCCGTATAACAAAGAAGTTCAAACAATTTAACAAATGTGTGTGTTTTTTAGCTAAAAGGACTCAATGTTTAAGGCGCTAAGTGTGTGTTTCTCTTGCTTGGCTTATTCTTATATATATATGTATAGATATATATGTATGTATAACTCTTGTTTCATATAACTTTTTAGATCATGTTTGAAGTGGCTTGGTGAACAGAATTATAAAAGATTTTCTATAGTTCTTCGTTTCTTTGTGTTTCCCTTCTTTTTTCAACGATTTTTCTTGCACTTTTCTTGCGCTTTTTACCATTTTTTTGTTGTTACCACATTTTCCTTGTGGCGTATATAGATATATATATGTTTTCATGGATTTTCCTTACTTAGCTCAATTTGTATTGTATGCCTTGATATATATATATATATACATATATATATTTAGGTATGTATTAACCTTCTTGTGTCCCGAAATTAGATACCAAAAATTACATTTTATGCATTTTTAAAATCTGTGGTCAAGCCTTTCCATTACCTAGTCTGGGGTTTATCCTTTCACTTTAAAAATATATATATATATATGTATATAGTTCCGATTTGTTGTCTGTCGCAGATTGTTAAAAGTTACAAAAAAAATATAAGCTTAAAAGAGTTACTTAGGGCGAAATTGCAGCTAGGAAGTGACTAAGTAAAGTTAAGGTAAGTATTACATCGAATCGAATTAACTATTAACCGCCTAATCAATTAAAATAATAAAAAAAATTTATAATAATAATAATCAATAAAAATTTGTACAACAAACACAAACGAATAGGGGGCGAGGGGGATACACATCGAAAAAACAGCTAAAAACTTGTATAAATCGGACAGAAGACAACACATTGTACAATTACTGAGGGAAGGGATAGGAAAGAGCAATATATTAAAAATAATATATATAATTGGTATAGTTTTTAGTCTAAATGCTCTGTGATTTGAACAATTCTTAGTTGTGGGATTGGGGGGCTGGGACTGGCATCAGGTCCATCTGCTGCCCCGAGCCTGCTGTCGCCACATTCACCGCATCCACGCGGACTTGCGCTTGATCTTGGTGCGCAATCCCCTCAGCGGCTTCACCTTGCTCTTGCTGGCCGCCGCCGCCGCTGCTACCATTGCAGCGCTCAGATGCTGCGGAAACATGCCAGCTCCCGCGCCGCCGCTGTTGCCACCCACAGCTCCTCCTCCGCCAGCTGGCAGGCAGTGGTTCAGGCCAGCCAGATACATGCCAGCCGGGTAGCTGTACAGTTCTTGGTGAAGCTGCTGCTGCTGCTGCTGCTGCTGTTGGTGTTGCAACTGTTGCTGCTGCTGCTGCTGGGCCAAAGCCACATTGGCAGCCGCACTGCTAAGCAGAGCCATTTTGCTGCCACTGCCATTCGTGTAGATCGCCTGATGGCTGCCAAACTGCTGCTGTTGGTGGTGGTGGTGATGCTGCTGCTGCTGCTGCTGCTGTTGGTGGTGGTGGTGCTCCTCCTCCAGACTCTGGCTGGAGGGTCGCTTGTGCGGAGATCCCTGACTGCTGCCGCTGCTACCATTGCTATGATAGTGGGTAGTGGCCACCGAGCCATACTCCACGTTCGAGGAGCGTGACAGCGACAGCAGGGCGTCCACGCCATCACGATGCCGCTGCTGATCCAGCTCCTCGGGCGTGATATTGTGACTGGTGGCGATAACAAGACACAGAGCGGAAGGAAGGTTAGTTAAGCAGGAAAAGGGTGCCAGGTAATTGCTGCCACTTACTTCTCCTCACTGCTATCGTAGGCCGCATCCGAGCTGGCGCAGTTGCTATCGGATCCAGCCTGCACCACCGCCTGGGCCACGCTGCTGGTCGTCAGTCCGCTGCCAGTGCCATTGGTCACGGGCGTCGAGGAGCCGCTGTCCGCATTGCTGTTGCCGCCCGCCGAGTAGGTGTGATCCTCGCTGGGCGAACTCGTGATGACCGGGGCGGCGCTCCTGCAAGATTCAGAGAGGAGACACATTCAAAGGGGGGTTCTCTCGCTTTAGAACGAATGTATCGATATTTATCGATATGTAAATCGATCTTTCGCGACCAAGGCCACTGCTGCCAGTCATTGCTAAACTAATTATTAAGTATTAAGCAAGGCTAAGCTTAATTTGTTTAAAAAAATCAATAAATCAATCTTTAAACCTGACCGATATTTGTATTTGCGATAAATCGATATTCTGTTTGATGTATCGAAGCGGATATTATCGAAAAAGCAAACAAATACAAATCAAATAATACTTTTCGCTAAACTTTCTATAAAAATATCAATATTTTAGCTTTAACTGCAATATTTTTCAAAGTTTTAAATTATATATAAAAGAAATTTCGATATTTTGAAGCGCGTGAGCCAGGAGACACTCACCCATTCTGAAAGGAATCGCTGCTGAAGGCCTTGGGCTCGTGCTTGAGGCAGAGCAACGCTGCCGCTGCATGCACATCGTCCATGCTATCCGCACCGCAATCGCGCGCCATTTGCTCAAAATTGATGCCATCCGCAGGGGCTGCTCCGCCATTGACAGCAGGGCCTCCTCCACCTCCACCTGCTGCTCCTCCACCGCTTCCGGCACTGCCAGCATTATTTAAGGCCACATAGTTATACTTGCTGCCACTGTTGCTGCCGCTGTTGTTGTTGTTGTTGTTGTTGTGATACTCTTCAGGCAGATCATCGTCGCGCAAGTCACTGCGGGTATTGGCAAACAGATTGCACAGATTGGGAAAAAGCTTGGGATCGAAACGGGCATGATTGCCACTCCCAGCTCCGCTGGCACCATTGGGACTGTGCGGCCTTGCCGCATTCACCGTGGCCTGACTAGCCCCATTGGCCAGCACCAGGCCGCCGTTGCTTTTCAACGGCGTGGTAACAGCCACAGCAGCTGGCACTGGCGCTGCTCCTGCTCCTGCTGCTGGGATGGACGACTCGAGGCTATCGTAGACCGAACCACCGCTGGGACTCTTCAGCGAGGGACTTATCTTGTCCACCGCGGAATTCGGGAAGAAGGGCGAACGATTTAGCGCCTGGATGAGATTCTGGCGCTGCTGTGGCTCGACGCGCCACAGCGAACCCTTGCCCATATTGGGCGCCTTCTCCACCTTCACGAAGCTCTTGTTCAGCGACAGATTGTGGCGGACGCTGTTCTTCCAGCCGGTGGGCGCCGTCTTGAAGTACGGAAAGTGTTGCACAATCCACGCATAGATCTCCTTCACGGGCAGAGCCTTCTCGTTCGAGCTCTCAATGGCCATAAAGATCAGGGAACTGCAATTGAATTGTTGAATATTTCAATTAGAACCAGCGATGGGCACCAACTTTAAAAGGGGAAGGAGCCACTGCGATGGTGGCAGTGCATTTGCAGAGTTTCTTTCTCACCTAAAGCTATATGGCGGCTTATTGTTGGTATGCACTAGCGGATCGTATGGCACATTGTTGGGATGCTTCTGCTTCTGTGGCGTGCTGGCTCCTCCTCCTCCGGCGGCTGCTCCTGCTCCTCCGTTCACGGTGCTGCCATAGCCATTGGGTCCGCTCTTGCAGACCGTGTACTGGGGCGTGCTGGTGTGCATCCGGGAGCTGACCACAAGATCGAAATCCTTCAGCGAGTCCTCGTTCTCGTAGCTGGCATAGCTATTGGGACTGCGCAGGTTGGCTCCCCCTGCAGATCCTCCTCCTCCTCCGGAGCCATTGTGCACGTGACTCGTTGGCGTCATGGACGCAGGCGGCGGGGGCGATGTGGACAACTGCAGGCTGCGCGGCTGAAGGGTTAAGGCGGCGCCTGATGCCGTGACCGTTGCTGCTCCCCCACTGCCGGCGCTGTAGTAGGTGCCAGGCAGCAGGGCAGACCCCGGCGGTGTCTCCGGCGAGGCCACATGGGCGGGCGTTGATCTGAAAGAGAAAGAGAGGGGAATAACGCGATCCTAATCGAAAAAGTTTCCAAGACTGAACTCACATGACATGCGGTGTGCTCACAAAGCTATAGCCCGGCGCCAGAGAACCTGCACTGATCAGCGTGGTGGTGGTGACCACGGCCGCTGGCTCCTGGTTGTGGCTGGAACTGCTGCTGCTGGCGGTGGCATAGTTGCTGACGGCCTCGAAGACGGGACTGCTGAAGCTACTGCCACTGCTGCTGGCCTTGGGCACCGGACTATTGCCGCCGTTAACGGCCGCCGTCGAGGATAACGAACCGCCGCCGCCGGATATCGAGCTGGAGCCAAGCGAGGAGTTGTTGGAGGAGGCGGGCGAACTGACCACCGTCACCGTGGAGGCCACGTGGCTGCTGTGATCCATCTGGACGTGCATCTTCTCGCGCAGATACTTCTTGTGCGGGTGATGGGTGGTAGTGTTGCTGCTGCTGCTGCTGCTGGTTGTCGGTGAGCACAGGGCCGCCGTCGCTCCCGTCGCCGCCGTTGCCTTGTAGATGCCAGCTCCCGTTGTCGCCGTGCTGCCATTGCTGGTCACATAGATCTGGGACTGCGGCTGCTGCTGCTGCTGCTGCTTGACGGGCGAGAGTATGGCTTGGCTGGCACTGGTCGTTGTCACCACCACCGGCATGTAGCCGAACGTCGTGGTGGTGCGTGGCGTAGACGCGGACGTCGGCAGATAGGCCTGCTGTTGGCCAGCCTTGCTGGCCTTGTACTCCACCACGGTGGTGGTGCCGCTGGGTCCCTTGTGCACCGTGGTCGTGCTGTACAACGAAGCACCTACGCCGGAATCCTGATCGCCGCCGCTGCTGCTGGGATCGTTGAGGCTGCTCGGCAGCTCCTCGATAAGGTCGCTCACTATGCACATATTGCCATTGACTGACGCTGCTCCTGCCGCTCCTGCTCCTACTCCTACTCCTGCCTTGATGGCCAACGCTGTTGCACGCTTCACTTGCGCCCCCGTGCCAGCGGCACCGCCACTGGTGGTCACAATGCCCTTGATCAGGTTGCTGTCGTTCAGCCAGGACAGAGAGCGCAGCTCTCCATCATCCCCGCCGTCGGTGGTTCGCACGCCTGCCGCTGCTGCCGCTGCCACGGCCAAGGCATCGGCTGATCCCATCTCCAGGGGCTCGGCGGCAAGGAGCACTATATTGCCACCGCCACTGCCGGTGGAGGGGGAGGGTCCACCATTGGCAGAGGCAGCCGGTGTGGCCGCCGTTGCGGAGCCATCGTAGGCCGTGAAACCGCCGTTGTGATTGTGCTGCAGAAATACGTATTTGGAGGCACTGGCTGGCATATTGCTATTGCTTGTGGGTATAACTGGTGGTACAACTCCTCCTCCTGCTCCTGCTCCTGCTGCGGCTACTGTGGTGGTGTTGCTACTGCTGCTGCTGCCGCAGGTAATGGTGGCGAGCGGTGCGATGCTGCGATATCCATGGGGTGCATTGACCACTGAAGAGACCGCGGCCGCTGCCGTTGCCGTCGCTGCCGCCGCCGCTGCTGCTGCAGCCGCTGCTGCCACAACCGCCGCCGTTCCGGATGCCGTGACTGCCGTGGATGCCACCGCTGGGCCGGATTGCAGGTGGCCACGCAGCTGGCTCAGATCGCGGGTGGTCAGCAACTGTGTGGGATTATCTGTGGACATGCTGTAAAGAGAGAAGAAATCACAAATTAAAAATGAATTTTTGTTTAACTGAGCAGAGAAGTGCCCTTAAATTTTGTTGCGGAATAAAATTTCGGCAACGTAAACGTTGAGGATGTTACGGAGGACACTTGGTGATTCTACCATGTCGCAGAAAAATGTTTATAAAAGGTACAAAAAGTTCAAAGAGAGTCGAGAATGTGTTGATGACGTGGAGCACTTCGAAACCACCAACAAGTTAATTAAGTGAAGGAATTAGTGCTCAAAAATAACCCGTTGACCTTACAGATATGATCAGTGATATATTAGAAGTAAAGTGACTATTTGGCATGTTTCGAGGATTGGAAAATGCCTTGGGCATAAGTGTATTTTATCAGAGGAATATTGAAGGGGATTAAGTTGATTTAGAAAAGTAAATAAAGATTTTTTATTTTACAAACAAATGCAGCTAACTTGTATTTAAATACTAAATACAGGCTTATATTGGGAACATCTATAACCAACAAAATGAGATCTCTCTCTCTCTGTCTCCATCAGTAAGAACAACACACTATATCTAATTGTGAACCTCATATTTAAGAGGTGATATAAGGTGAATTGTCTCTTGTCTAAGCCTGGCTTTATTAGTCATAAACTGTGTATTAGCTTTGAAGAAAACTGGGTTATTGTTGTGATCTAATCCGTAATCTTGAGCAAACAATACGGCTGATGATATAACAACTACATACATACATTTTAACCCCTGGTAATATTTTAATATCGGGATCAAGACCCTTTGTAGGGTTCAGTTATTTTTAGATTTGTGCACTTCATGCTGACACCATATGAATTATTAAAGCTTACTAATATTATTATTGCCTCATTATTAATGCTGAAATTCCTTAGAAATCACATTGGTGGTTTCGCATTCATTATTTTTAGCCAAACCCAATGATGATGATGACTATGACGATGATGATGATGGGAAGGTGATCTAATGATTGACTGATGAAATGATCGCTTTTTTTGTTTTACTGTTGCACTTTGTTCGGTCATCGAATTGGCATTTCGTGAGTTTTGTGACTAAACAGAATCGCAAAATTATTAACTAGTTCTTTGTCCTCTTTTTATGGCTTTCTGAATGTCCTTCGGTATTTTTATTGCCTACTTTCGGGTGGTAATTACCTGTTTCTATCTCTTTCTTAATTGTATCTCTTTAAGCTTTTAGCTATTTCTTCTCATTTTACGCAAGACATTCTTTCTTGTTGGCTTTTATGCTTTTGTTGCTGCTTTCAATTTACGCGTGTTTGCTTTTTGGTGGCATTTTTATGACGTCCTCTTTCTCTCTGTCTTTCTTGCTGCTTCTACCCGTCTCTTTCTGCTCGCTGCTCTCTCTCTCTCTCTTTCTTGCTCTACTCGTGATTAGTGGATTATCTTATCAGCACTATTGCGTGGGTGTGGGTGTACTTCGCCCATAGTTTTCCAATTTGGGGTGTTTTCTTTTCAACAAATAACGATGGGCTTAGTTTTTAAACGAGGCTAGAATGAGGGTCCAAAGATCACAGATCGATTAGCAAGTAATCGATAACCAATTATCGCTTATTGCTCGATTATTAGAGATGTGCTCCATGCTGTTTTTTGTTAGGAAATAATAAAATCATATAATACATGACTCTTTTGAATTATATATCCATTGTAGCTTTTTTTTATCATTTTCTAACCAATAATCGATAACCAACGATCGATAATCAAGATCATCACTAACTTCACTCATCTGCTACTCATTACAAGCCATTACATTGTTGGCAATTAACTCAAATATTCATTTTGCCTGGGGGACAACTCATTTGTCGTTGGGGCACGCGAATCGAATGAGCGAAAGAGAAGACAATATAGGGTGGGGGGTTTGTGGGTAGCCAACAAAGCCAACAAAGTGTATTATTATTTATTGATTTTCATTTGAGCCAGACCAAGCAAAAACAACAACTTGAAACTGACAAAAAGTCAACAATAGAGAAAATGCCTCCAAGAAGCAAATTTACTTTTGCTGACTTAAGGCAGTGGAGCTTCCTACAAGGCGAATTTATACAACAAAATACATCTATAAATTCACAAATTAATGTTAATTTTTGGGGAACTTTATTTAAAAATAATTCAGTTGATGATCCTTGAAGGAAATACCTTTAATTTATGGGAAAATGTAAAAACTATAAGAATTTCAAATAGAACCAGTTATCTTTCCCTTTTAATGGAGTTTTTCTTTATAAGTGATAATTTCTTTTAATCTTTTTGATATTATAAAATTAAATTTTATTAATTAATTAAGAACAAATCATACATATATTTATTTTTTTAAAGATATGTATCAAAAATCCTATCTAAATTCAGAAAATACAAATTAATTCAATTTGAAGCTTTACTGTATTTCCTTTTCTACCTGATTATTGCCCATTGTTTTGCATGTGCAAAAAATTGATGGCAATAAGAGCGAGCGAAAGAGAGAGACCAAGAGAGGGAAAAGTTCGCGCCACAACAAAACCGTAAATGAAATGAAAACACAACAAACGCGACGAGAACTAAATGCCCGAGCGACAAGAACAACAACAAAAGGCAATATCAATGAAACAACAAAATCAACAACAGCAACTAAAGTCAAATTGTGAAAAGCTCCGCTGCTGACCTCCAAAACGGACGTCGCGTCGCTGCTGACAGCGCAGCCAACGTCAACGTCATTACACTGACGTGCCACACAAATAGTACAGGCTGGAATTTATTTATTCTTATTAAAAGCTTGCGACGCAGTTTTTGTTATTTTTTGCGTCTACCTTCGTTGTCTTGGCAACTTTTTATTCCCTCCCTCTCTCTCTCTGTGTTTTTTTTATGTTTCGCTATTTCAGACAACAACAACAGCAAAATAATAATAACAAGAGACGCGTACGAATGTTTTTTTGCAGCGTCGCAAGAGAGCAGATTTGCAAATAAAAGCCAGAGAGCGCGAGAGAGCTTGAAGCGAAAGCAAGCAAAACAACGTGGTTGCGATAAGAAAGAGGAATGAGAAGGTGTATTTGGCGGGTGACGACGCTGTTGGTATGAGTTGAATTTTTTCAAGTTGCCTTTTGGCGTAATTAATTAGCAAATATGGCAGCAAAAACAAATTTGGACAATGCAACACTGGAAGCGCTGTCTCTCCCTCTCTCTGTATCGAAAAAATGCCGATACATGCCACATGCTCTCACGCCAGTCCGCCAGCCCGCCCGCTCGCTCTCTCACGGACTGACTTGTTTATCTGTGCTTTTATTGGCTTTGCTGTGTTTGTTTTCTAAAGAGAGCGCAAGCGACGCCGTCCGTTTCATTGCTTTGACAGTAAAGCTAACGTGACATGAACCAAGGGATCAAAGTTTTTCGAAAATATTTTAAGCAAAGGTAAGGTGATGATCATTAAGCTTTAGAGAGTTTTTAGACTTCTCTCTTGTGTGACTTAACTGGCGGCGGTTCTCTTTCGCAAGGTCGCACTGTACTTAGCTTTGAGATTAGTGTCGTTCTAGAAACGTCGCGCTTTTGACTGTGACCTGTGGACCTTTTCTCCGCGCCAAGTGGAAAGTGGAAGAGGAAGCAGCTCGCCGCCCGTCTTAAATGTCAACTGAGCCTCCCCACAAGAGTGACAGAGAGCGAGAGAGAGAAGGGAGAGAGTGCAAGTATTGCATTTCGGCCTTTTCTTCTTCTTTCTCCAAGCCAATTAACCGGCAAAAACAACAAAAGCTGCGATAACTGTACCTGGGCAAAAAACTGCTTGCTAAAACAGAAAACACACACACACAAAAAAAAAGAAAGAAAGAAAAGAATCAAAAGAAAAAGCAGCCGCCACGCTACTCTACTGAATCCGCGCCATATAAAACTTACACAGCGTCGAGGATGGCGATGATGGCACTCTCTGGAAGTGAATCATCCAGATACGTACTACATATATAGTATATATGATAAATGCGGCACACGGATGCTTGAGAGCGTGTCAGCAAACAACATAAACATCAAACACAACAAAAACAAAAAAAGAATGAAATAATAATAATAAAAAGGGAGCCACTCTACAAGCCAACCGAAAAGCAAGTGAAGTTAACTCCGTGTCAAGTTGCCATCCGTTACGACTGCTTGATACCCCTTAACAACCTATTGAACTGCTTTGCCAAATAACACTTTAAACTGCTTGAGCTACAGCTTAAGCTTAGTTGCCAACTGCTTGCCAAAATATGTAGTTTTCCCAACTGCTTGAGTGACAGCTTAAGCCTTTTCTTTTTTAAAGTTACCAACGAATATAAAATTAACAAAAGGAAAGTAAACTGATTTCCTCTTACATTTTTAAATATATTTAGATATGTATCTATATATGTATGTACTTCTTACGTATTCTTTGTAATTTGTTATCGATCAGTTATATCGATTTATTCGCTGAATATTCGATTACAGGCTTCGCTAATCTTCGTTTCAATCGCTGGGTGGCAAGGACCTTCCAACTGTTTAATGGAATCGTAAACAAATAATACCAATACAACCCTTTTTTCCGCATAATTTTCGTGGCCCAGTTTTTTGCTCATAACAACAACATGCCACTGGCTACCCCTTGCTACTACTACTACTACCTTTTAATGGGAATATATAATACTATATAATGCATATATCAACAAATGGCTCTTCCTCTGGCCAGTTTAGCATAAGCAACAACAATAACAGTAATATGTAATAATAATAATTGACAGCCAGCATGTTTTCATTGTTGTTGTTGGGAAAATGTTCGGCCAATTGAAAAGAGGGGCGGGAAAACGATGAAAATCTATGGAAAAAATGTTAAATGAGTTGTTTCCTCTTTCAATAAACATCAAAACACAGAAGCGTGAGAGTCAGAGAGGAAGTGGGGAATGTTAACAATAAATAAATAAATAAATATGGAGCAGGAGAGCGAGATGCCGGCGACATCCTCTCTCTCCCCTTTACTCTCACACTGCACAATCGATGGCTGATTAAAAACTGTAATTGCTTTAATTACAACGCTTTGTTTGTGCTTTGCTTGTCCACAAAATACAACATTTACAATAAACAATAGGCAGAAAAACTAATATAAAGAAAAATATTGCAACAGCTTTCAAAGCATTTTTCACGTAACAACAGGGGCAGTAAGAGAGGAGGCGGGAGACGAGTCTTCTGTAGAAGGAGAGGCACAGACGGCGGCAGGCAGTGCGCGAAAGCTTTCGCATACTTCCGGCCATCAACAAGATAACAGAAACAAGCAACAAAGAGAAAAAGAAAATAAAAATAAGGAGAAAAGGCCACAGGAAAATAGCGACAAGCATTTTTTGAGAGAACAGCAACAAAACTTATGGCGGCAATATACCGTTCTACCTCTCATTTCATCTCATCTCGCCCTGGCCCTTCCTCTCTTCGTATTCTCTCTCGCTCTCTTTGCTTTGTGTTTTGGTGAAATATAAACAAATATTTCAGAAATTCATTCAATTAACTCGGAACAAAGGTGAATTTTTAATGCAGAAAAACGCTTTTAATTCTTGCCTTTCTTTTATTTACTTTCCGTAATAAAACATTACAAGTTTTATATGGATTTTAGCGCTGTTTCTTTTGGGTTTGTTACATTTATAAATGTAATAAAGACACAGTTCATACATAAATACAACAACAAAAAGAACACAACAGCAGAAGCCGAACGAGAAGAGGAAGAAGTGGAAGAAATGCGATGGCGACAACCACGCGGCGTATACGTAATGCCCCCTGACGTTGTGGCCGCCATGTCTGTGTGTCGCATGGACTTGTGTGGGTATCAATGGGTGCTCATGTGTATGAGTGTGCGTACGTGTGGGTTCTCTCTCTCTCTCTCTCTCTCTCTTGCTGTGGGCCTCTCTGGCTCGCCAGTCGCCTTGCTTGCACATTACGTATACGCTTGGGTCACAAGAAATCATCGAATAGAAGCGGCCGCTCGAGGGAAGTTCAAGTAAAAAAAAAAACCATTGCCAACAGGGCGTATGTGTTATGAGTGGAAAATCAAAATATTTAAAAGAAATATATATCATATAACAAAATACAAACTATAAAAATAATATTTAAATTAAATATTCAAAGAAGAGAGAAAAAAACGAAATAAATATTATTTTTCCTAAACCAAAACTATTCGAAAACAAATATAAATAAAATACAAATAAAATCGATGTATATGGATACGGGTTCGAGTTTATTTATATGTTTCAGTTGTGTTTGTACTTTTATTGTTGTTTTCTCTCCCCCCCAACCACCCCTCCCCTTTGCTACACACTGAAAAACGCAACAAGGCCGCTAGAAAAACGCTTTTGGCGTTTATAATTGCCGATCACCGTCGTTGTTGTTGTTGTCTCGATTATGGTTGTTGTATTTATTGCTTGTTTTTATAGCCAGCTTTTTCGCCACTCTTAAAAGAAACAAAAACAAATGTCATTGCACGTGTGTGTGCGCGCGCGAGAAAGCGTCGAGTGACAGGAGAATGAGAAGGAAGAGGGCAGGTGATGAAGCAGGAGAAAAGAGTCGTCACCTCTTTTTAACTTTGTTTCTTTATTTAATTTGCCTTCCTTTTCCTTTACAAAGGCAAGCTTTTCAAGTTTAAACCATAATTATTCATGATTAAATATTTTATGATCTCAGCCAGAGGAGGGTTAGCAGTACAGTAAAGCTACTTTAAGTTGATGCAATTTGCTGTGTGCCCTGTGTAATGAGCTCTCACTGTACCAGAAAAGCAGTTAGAACTGCTTCGCTAAAGAGAACCAACCGCCAAAAGAGAGTGGCCAAAGAGGGACCTATGCGCTGACGTCGTCGCTGGCCGAAATTTCAACGTGGTTTTCTTTGGCTTTTTTTTTTGTCTTCTTTCTTTTGCTTTTTCTTTTTGAGTTGTTGTTATTTTTATACACCGCCGCCACCGTTACGCCGCCTGGCATTTTAGTGGCTGTGTTTTAGGCGTGATTATGAAATCGGAGAATGTCGAGACATTACGCAAAAAAAAAAAAACAAATAAGCGGGGGGAGGGGAAAAGACACAAACAAAAATGAGAAAAAATTAAATTGCCAAGACTAAGTGTATTTTCATTGAACAAAAAACCAATTTAAAATTCAAATTGTAATCTGCCTGTGTCTCGCTCTTTCTCCCTCTTTCTTTCTCCTTCTCTTGTATCTTTGAATTTCTTATTGTTATTGTTGTTACACACACATACACACATACACACACACTCACACAAACACACTTACACTGTTATTTTTATGTACCGCCTTTAATTGTCTATTTTTCGATTTGTTTAGCCTAAATTTTGTTTATTTATTTATTTTTATTTTTTTGCATCTCCTGAGCTCTCACACATACCTCCATACAAGGCGTTCTCGGCGCTGTAGCTGCTGGTATTCTTAGTCGCACTCGAAAAAAAAATTATGAATATTCGAGAGGTCAAATATATTTGAAAATTGATTTCGAAAAAAGTTTGTTTCTTGGCTAAATATTTCATCCAGAGTCAATCAGGATTTCGGAATGGAAATTCGACTTTTTGTTAATCTTGAACCGTAAAGCTCGCGAGCAGACAAACGAATGAAGCGAAGCGGCGGCAAACGCAATTGAAAAACCGACACATACACATACATACACCCTCAACTCGCTCGCTCGCGGCGCACATACATATGCACATACGTCGTACCCTGTAAACCGTACAACCGCTCTCTGACCAAACTCAGACAAAGCTTTCATTGTGTGCCAGAGCCGCGAGCGCCAAAGAGAGAGCCGGCAAAGCGAGTGTGGAGAAACAAAACAAATAAAATAAAGTAAAAATAAATAAAAAGCCAAAGAAGCAAAGCCAAAGCGTCGTAAACAAGCTTGTGAGTATGCATATAAAAGTGTATACACTGGCATACAGTGAACGTTCTTATGCGTAAACACATTTCGGAGATTTTTCTTCAAGTGTTTACGTAATTTTAGGAGGACAGCTGATTGCCAGCAGTGTGACCATGTGGATAACAATTGAACAAATGCAGGCAAGGCCACACTGTGTCGTGACACAACAGTTCTGATTTCCCAAATTAATTCTTTTATTAATATTTAAGTCATAATTTGAATACGATTTATTCTCTCTATCAAGCGCGTACAGTATGTCTATTTGAGTGTTATGCGTTCGCGCATGACATTGCCATTTATTGAAAAGTGAGCTACAACAAAAAAACAAAGAAACTATAGCACGACACAACAAAAAACAAACGCTAAAATTTGTGCCCATGGAGGCCAGACCAGCTCACTCTCTTTCTTGCCCACACTACACCCTTCGCCCTGGCACTCTCTCTTCGCTCACAACATAAACAACTTTCCGAAAAGGATCACAGCAGGGCTAAGAAAAAAAAAAAAAAAAAAACACAAATATGGCACAACAAACAGCTGTTTGGGCTAGGCTTAAGCTCTCGCTCTCGCTCTCTTGCCTTCCTAACAGCTGTCTCTTTAAAACCTCTCTTTGGCTCGCTTGCAAGCTGTCTCTCTCTCTCTCTCCCTTAAGCGTCAAGTGACTCACAAGTACTATCTGTATTTTCGTTACAAATCCGCTAAATGTTTATAAATAAACAAAATGGCACATCAACGATGCCATTGTATTTGTTTAAAAATGAGTTAGGTATAAAGTTTCCACTGTAGAGCCATTTAATGGGGTTGCTCTTGCTCAATCGGAGACAAGAAAACAGTCAAGGTGGCAAATAAACAAAATAACGTGGTTTTCTCTTACAAAAAATAAACAAAAACAATAACAATACTCATTTTCTTCCCTGGCATATGAACAAAAGATCCACTTGACTTCTCATTAAATGCATAATTAAATTAATTATTAAAAAGCGACAGCAATAACAAAGATACAATCGAGGCAACTGCAAACATCGAAATATACCAACAATATAGCGACACGTGCGACTAAAAACCAAACAGGGGGTGGGGGGAGGTTGGGTGGCAGTAGGAAGAGAGCCGAAGAGGCGAGCGTAAGAGCAGGAAATACACAAGAAGCCAAAATACAACCTCAAACACACACACTTAGGTGTCTGCAAATATTCCAAAAACAATCAAGGCAGCAACAACAACAACATAGACTGCAGCCAGGCATTTTGTTGTACAGTGCACACTCCCTATAGCTGACCAATTCTCAAGGTGCAACGGAATTTTAATTTTAAAAAATCAAACAAAATCAAATTTAAACAATTAAAAAAAGTTGGTAATCTATTTACCAATTATTTATCATTTCTAAGCAACATTTTCAAGATAATATTGCTTGTTTGTTCTACTTATTATTAAAGTGAGTTTATCTTTTAAAATAATTAATAAATACATATAATAAATACATGTAAAAAATAAATATAATAAAGTGTGACCTTGCTTTGCTTATTTTTGTGCAATATGTTCACACTGCTGACGAGCAGAGTTTAAAATTAGTTAATGAGGAAATAAATCCACAATACTAATCTCTTTTTTTTAAATATGTAAGCTTTCACTGCTCGTGAGGTTTTACTTTAGTTGTTGTTTTTATTTTTGGTATGTTTTTTTTGTAGCTTTTTAGTGGTGCCGCTGGTGCTGCTTAACCATATTTAATTTTAGCAAAAGCAGCGGAAAATTAAACAACGACGGCATTGTCGCTGCCGCTTATGTACCTATATCCAATCCTATATTTGTTGAAAATAAAAATAAATTTATACAACTTTTTCCCCATTCCACGGCGCACGCACAACAACGAAATCGGTGATGATGATGATGAAAATGAAAACGCCGAGTGGCGGAGAAGAGAAAACGCAAAGAGAGCCGAGAGTAAAATGCCAGCGCGAGAGCGTAAATAAAAATGAAGCCGGCTTTTTGGGCACGCCAAAAGAAAAATAAATAAATAAATAAAAAGGTAAGAAAAAAAAAATCAAAAGAAATCCAAGGAGTACGCGATGGGGGAAAGGGAAAGAAACTGCAGTTGGAGAGACAACAAACGAAAGAACTAAATATAAATGTATGTATGGAAGGCATGTATTTTTATGTATGTACATTCATACATACATACATATGTATTATGTGTACATACTATGTACGAATCAGCACGCAATTGCGGTAACAAAAATAGTCGCACTTAACTTAATTTAATAATACTTTGGCTTTCTAACTTGCTTTAGGAGTCCTAATTAAATCAAAAAATATATACTTATTGTTTTATTAGCTCCCCATATTTATTTTTTAAGTCCAGTGTACTTAGAAGCTTATATTTTCAGAAAATACTTTCCAAGGAAGTCTTTCCCACGCTTTGCCTGCAATGTATGTATATAGAAGCAGAGCAATAACAGCAACTAATACTCTCTTAGTAGCGAACGAGAGAGTTCTTTCGCAGGAGCAATAACACAAACAAAAAACTCTCTTAGTAGCGAACGAGAGAGTTCTTTCGCTGGAGGTTTCTTTCACGCTTTGCCTGCAATGTATAAGCAGGGCAGTAACAACAACGGTTTGAGCTAAGACAACGAGCTCTGCTCTATATACTATGAATATTCATAATATTATAGTAGACCCCCCTTATAAAGAGGTTCTATTATTTTGAGGACAGTTGTACGAATGAATCCAAGCACATACCCATACATAAGTGCTATGTACGTATGTATTTATGTATTTATGCAGGCATGTTGCTTCTGTACATTTGTTTGCTGTTTCGCTGTTGCTGTGGCATTTAAGTTGCTGCGATGCGATGTGATGCCACGACGAAAAAAAAAAAACGCTGTTGCCAGGCAAACTGGCAACGAAAAACCCCCTTCTTCGTCCGAGGACAACGCTACGCTGCTACCTTTCCAACTGACAGTTTTGGTTTTATTTCGGTTTATATTTGATTTCTTTCTTTCGCCTGAAAATTTCAATTTCAATTGATTTCGTCGTCGTCGTCGTCTACGTCGACGTCGACGGACGGCGTTCAACCAAAATAAACCCATCATGTGTTCTTCTTGGCTTTGCGTCGCGTCCTCTGTACATCTGCATTCACTAGCTGGCTATATATGCTGCTATGCTATGGTATCTATATCTCTAGAGTTTATTTTATATTCTCACTATTCCTTCTGTTGTTATTGCTGCTGTTGTTCGCCGCCGTTGTTATTTTTTGCTCGAAGCAATTACACAAGGCGACGCCTGTGTGCAAGAACCACAAATTGGGTCAGCCGCAATTAATACAACTAAATATAGCCAAAGCGCACATTTCCCTCATCACACAAAGCCACAAAAAAAAAAAACAGAAATACAAATAAACAAGAAAAATAAATAGTTACAATAAAAGCATAGAGGGAAAAATAATAATGAATAATGAGTGTTGACCGAGCTGAGTTGTTTACCCTTTTGTGTGGACTGAGAGCACGCTCTAAAAAAGAATTGATAACAGCGAGAGCGATCTGCATCGGTGGCGTATACGTGATATGGCTAAATAAGGGAGCACCAGTGCGACGAAGGGGACTCGATGATGGTGAGGCAGATGCTGATGAGAACTGAACAGCAAGAATGCCAAGCTGCTGTATATCCCACAAAACACAATCCGAACTCAAGCTGGGCATATATTGTATCTTTGAATCTATAGTGACTAATCTCCGGAATAAACAGAGCTTCTCTATAGAAAACTATTAATATTATATCTACTAGTCGACTGATTTATGATCCTCATAAATCAAGACTCAATTTCTTTTATTTTTCAGCTATACCGAATTCGTACTTGTGAATTTTAAGGTGCTCTCTAAGCAACAGCTTTAGTTACGTTCCAAACACTCTCCGAGTGTCCACTGTAGGTCTCATGTGCGTGCTGGCAGATGGTTAGCAATGCAATGAAACTTTCAACAAACACTATGTTCGATCGGCTCCTCATTTGTTTGTTTGGCACACACCACCTCGTACAGTGGGCCTGCACAGTGGGCTGCCCTTCAGGCATACACACACAAACACACAGTCGAGCTAGAAACGTTTTCCACTAATTAGCACATTCGGAACGACAGAGAGACCTGCAACAACTTGGCAGTAACAAAGGCAACAAAGCCACAATAAATAAATAAATAAATAATGCAAATACAACGAGAGCCACGTTATTTTTTCGTTAAACATTTAGCTAAATAGATGAATTGATAATTGATGAAAAATAGGAGCAGTTGGCTTCGGGCGTTACGTATTCGAGACGTTGGCCAGCGGATAAGGTTTTAATTTTTTTCCATTTAATAATTTGCATAGTGCATTGGAAGATGATGATAGAAGATGTGCTAACAGCTGGAAAAAACATTCCGCTCGACAAATCAAAATTGAGAACAGTCGTACCCGGGCGAACAATTACGAGAATTAGGAATTATGATGCTCTCTGGGGAGCGAACTCAGATCCATAACCTACAGCACATACTATATATAATCTGTTATTATTCATCCCGAAACAATTTGAATTCATCAAGCACAAATGATGATGTTTATTTTGGGAACATGGCTTGCTTTATCAGAGAACAGTTTCGAATCATTTCATATTAATTATGCGTGTGTCATTTACGTTAAGAAAATGCTACAAATTTCAGTTACTTCTCACCTGTCATTGTTATTGAAACCCGATCTTATATCAGCTATAGTTTGTATTTCGCTTCTATAAATGTGTTCCGAATTTAGGTTTAATTGTGTACAATTTAATCGAAATGTAATTCGAATTCCGATGCAGATGCAGATGCAAATGCGTTGCTCTATTTTATCCGCCTTGGCTGTTGTATAACGAAATAAGAAGGCAACAAACTTGCCGTACTCTCCTGTTGCTACTTTTAAGTGTTTTTCTTTATATTTATTTTATTTTTATTTTGTGCTGTGTTGTGTTTGCATTTTGCGCACTATTGCTGCCGTTTTAAGTTGTTGTACTGCTGTTGTGGTGCGGTGCGAGTATATAGCTTGCTATATCTTATCGCGCTAAAAACACAACGTTGTCGTCCGTGTCAGTGTGTGCGGTTAGTTCAACAATGTGCCATACAGTCAGTGTACATAATTATTTTCATTTTTTATGTAATCAACAAACAGCAACGCCTCAGCCTCTCACAGTTCGTCTTCTATGCTGAGGTTCTGCTTTCTGACTTTCAGGAAAAAAGCACAACACACACACGCCACACAGTTGTGCTCAGCTGAATAGCATTTTGGGAAAATATAAATAAATATTGAGATCCTAAGGCCTTATTAGTGCATAGTTGGAGTCTTCTTAGTTGCTTTAGTAAAACATTTAGTCTCTTTTTCCTGCTGAGAACAACATCTACAGTAGTGTTGATCACTATTCCCATTAACATAGCAAATCTTGTACTGAATTCTTGATCTCAGCTGTAAGTCAGCGTTAATATATTCCCAAAGCACACATTATGATGATTGCATCAACGACTTATTAGGAATATAATTGAATTGTGTGGATATTATCTGTAGGAAATAATAAAGCAACTATTTCCCTTTACTTCAAATCCCTCTTTGTGTTCTAATTATATCAGCTTTCCACTTAATTCCCCAATTTTGGGTTAAACTGTTGGCTGTTGTTGCGTTTATTGGGGGGTATGGGGTATTGAGTAAATGAAAAAGCCCAAGGCTGACAAATAAAAGGTAAAAGAGTACCGGCGGCAACTTTGGCAGCACGAGTTTCCGTCTGAAATTTTGTGCTGTGCGACGACACCACCCACACGTATTCATCAGGCTACAAACTACCCAAGACGTCGGAAATGTTACGGCCGATATTCAATTAGTTTTTAATCCAGCCCAGCGTCAAGGAATTTCAATTTCCAATTGGTTTTTAAGTCGGAAATTGCCACCTCACGCACACACGCAACCAAAAAATAAAAAAAAAAAATGAAAAATGGTACAACAAAAATTAAGAAGAACAAACAATACACGCATAGGCATCGAGAAGCTTTTCAAGTTTCAACAATTCATTCGATTGACTTCAACGCACATTGCATAAGGCTCCCCGATAATTGCATAATGCTAATGGACATTAAACCTCAAGTTGGGATCTTTCGCTACGCAGAGTTAAGAACCCGAATCTCTATAGATACGATTATATTTAATGTAAAATATATATTCATAAACAATATAAGACTATGAATATAATAAGAAATGCAAGGTAGAAAACTATAGAACTAGTAAGAGTTAGGTTTTCTAGAGTTGGGATCTCCAGAGTTAGGATCTCCAGAGTTAAGATCTCTAGAGTTAAGATCTCCAGAGTTAGGATCTCTAGAGGTAGGATCTCTAGAGTTGGGATCTCTAAAACCATAATCTCCAGAATCAGGTTTTCTAGGGTTGCGATCTCTATAAAAAGTTAACTATGGAAGGCAATCCCTATTCTAAATAATCCATGCTGTATTTCCAGTGCTAAGATCTCACGTGATACGAAATCTCTATGCCTCTGGTTTCGATCTTTCGATGATACAACCGAGAGTTAAGAACCATGCAAGACTGTTACCTATGGAGAAATACACAAAAAAAAAATACAAATAAAAAAGTAAGCCAGGCAGGCAATAGCGAGGTCGCTTTATCAAGACACGACGCTATATATGACGTGTGTGTACGCCATATAGCACCACTAACAACAACAAATTAGCGTCTCGGTCAGATAGAGAAAGAGAGCGAGAGAGATGGCAGATGGGGGGATAGAGACGGCTATATGAAATGGGAAAAGAGAGCAGAGCAGAGAGCAATATTTAGCGAGGAGAGCAAAAACAAATCACACGATTACACACAATTACACATGAATTATGCAGGAGAAATAACAAAAACGACGCCAAAATAAAGCAAGCGAGAAGCAACTGGAATGGTTTCAACTCTGAGATACCCTGTACGAATATATACTGTATAAAAATAATATTGACAGCATGAAAAGTTGGTATGAGTCTGGGAAATCAATTTACAAAAATACTCGAATGGCTTAGCGTTTTTTCTTGAAGATCCTGCCGAATATAGCCGGGGCACTGGCACATTACAGGGTATTACATCAACGACAAAGCGCTGTCAATATTCTGCGCCTCGTTTCGCTGCCAGAACAGGCGCTGCTGCGCTGCCGCCACCTCTCTCTGCTCAAAATCCAATGTATTTTCTTGCTGACGCAGCGGCGGCAACGCACTCTCCTCCACCGCTCCTCCTTTCACTGCATGTGTGTGTGTGTGTGTGTGCATGTAAGGGTAACAGGCCAACGCGAAACTGAGAAAAAGCGACAACAAACCCAAGTGGACTACAGTGAAGCATCCCTAGATCCTAAATGAATGCTCTTTTCTGATAAGGATTTATTGTAGGAATTTCTTAGCTTCACTTAATTGTGTTGTGTAGTTTCTATATAATAGATGTTTATCGTTTATAAATATATTTATTATATAAATATCCTAATGCAGTGTCAGAACCTGTTTTAATTATCAGTTTTACAAGGGTCTCTCAGTAAATCAAGTTAGACTTCATGAAGTTAAACTGTAGACCTTAAATTGATGTGTAATACATCACTGATAGTACCAATTTATGACGTGGAAAGTATTCTTTGAAAGGAACATATAGTCATTAATGTTAAGGAGATAATTATTAATAATTTCAAGAACTTTAAGGATAAACTTATGACAAATACTCAACAAATTCCACTTAAAGGTGGCCTAACTGTAAAGCCCAAACATTAGTAAGAAAGGGTGTCAAAACATTCGGCATTTTGGGGGGAAAATAACCCAGATTTTGATTGATACGTGTGAGCTTATATAAAAAGCCAACAGGTGGCGTCGCTTTCAATTTCCAAATGATTGATTACGCGCGGTTCTCCCGAGGTCTCAATGCCTAACTTTTGTGAAAAATAAGATTCGGCACACATCTCCGATGAATATAGAAAACCAATCATAGTTTTACACGGCTTTATAAAGATTGATTTAGTTACTATTCTGTATTTTAAGTGGATTTTTAAGGATGATTAAGAATGACTTCCTTTTTCCCCGTTCATACAAATGAATATATTTTTGTGTTTTGTTTTATGCGGGTGTGTCTCTCCTTCCTTTTTGCGTTGGTTGTGTTTTCCAACCGCCCCTATCCCTTTCCTTTATCTAGGGATCATTGATAAATTTCGGTCTCGCTTTTACTTTTTTGCTTTTTCCAAATTTTCCCGTTTTTCATTAACATTTTTCGGGGCAAAGCGGGGGGGCGTATTATAAGTGAAAATAACAGAAGCAACAGAAGCAAAAACAATAACCACAAGGCGGGGGACCCGCACTCAACACACACACACACTCGCTCACGCACATTTGGTGACAAATTTGTCCACAAACACACTGATACGCCGCAGCACTAAAAATATTTCTTCGATTTCAAGCGAAACTGTTTTATATATTTTTTTCTCTGTTTCTTTTTTAATACCACGTTGTTTTTGCGTAGCTTTTTTCGGTTTTCTTTTTGGTGATTTGTTTTTCGCCGTGTTTGTTTGTGTTTTTTCTTGTTGCTGCTTTCCCTCCGGTTATTTATTTTGCTTTGCACTCACTTATGTATGTGTTGTTGGTGTTTCTCCTGCTACTGCTCTCTATCTTTCTTTCTTTCGCCCCAACACTCCCGCCCGCTCACATTTTTCCGTTATTCTCTCTTCGTGCGGCGTTGTGGGCGGCACTTGCAAACTTTTTTCTTCGCTAATTTTGCGCTTTTCGGCTTTTGTTTTTAACGGGGTATTTATATGGGGGGTTTTGTTCGATTTCTTTTCCTTATTCCTTCAATTATGACACTAATCGCACACTTTGAAAAAAAATAATGGCTGTATTAATATGCTAGGCATACGTACTCAATTTTGGGGCATCAATTGGCGGCTTTTCTTTGCTTTTTTTTTTGTACAGTTTTTGTTTACTCGTGGAGTAAGACGATATTTTTGTTTGTTTTCTTATTATTATTTAATTTGTTTTTTTTCCTTGTTAACTGCTAATATAAACTTAAAGGAGACTGTTCAATGGTTTTTCGCCTTGCGCTGCGCTGAAAGGCACAATGCAAAATGAAATGCGGGAATGCGAGAATGCCAACGAGACGGACAGCGCAGTCGGCGGCACGGCGATGGCAGCGCTGTCAGCGGAGGCGGCGTCGCAGTCGCCGCAACGAAACAAACAAAAGCAATGCAAAGACAGTTGTAGATCGGTGATCATTTTTTACTCGTTTTACAACTATTTTGGAGTTTATTCATTGCCAGTTGCCAGTTGTCAAAAAGAAACAAAATAAATACATTTTTAAAAAATTGGCTTCATCAACTAATTGAATTGGATTTTGATTTGTTTTCGACGCACACAAACGCACACGCACGGCATGAAAAAACACATGGCAGCTCTGCCGCACTCTCCCACTATCGCACGCTCTCTCTCTTCGGAGAGAGCTCGGGAGAGAGTAACGTAAGCGCGTGGCAAACACATGGTTTTTGTTTTTGCCAAAACGTAGATGTAGTAGAAGAGGAAGAAGCAGATGACGAAGCAACTAGCGCTTACAGTTAGTCGCCTCGTTGCGTTGTTGTTCTTTCGACCGATGGCACAGTGGTACAAAGTGGTCAAAAATAAATTACTTGCGAATCCTTAATGCAAATTGCTTGTATTTTTTATTTTTTGTATGAGTCTTGTTTGATCAGTCTTCTATATAAAAAATAACATAACATGAACGTTTTTTTATATTCAAATTCATCTCTTAATGCTTCTTCCTTGTACACTGAGTTACAAATCATAAGCTCCATAAAATTGTAGACTCTGAATATTTATTATCGAATGAGAGGTATTAAAAATTACAATTATCAATTCCAAAAAGTTGTTTGTAGTTTAAATAGTTGTCCCCTTACGCCTTAATGACTGAAAAATTGGCCGATTTATTAAGCCTCTTTTAATCTGTAACATTTTTCAATTAGCAGAATTTTTCAAGCATTATTTTTAGTGAATACTCCAATAGGGAATACCAAATGTGTTGATAAACATTAAATTATAGGAAAAAAAATAAGATGTTGAATCGATTGAATTATATATTCATTTAAATTTAGTTAAAATTGAATTAATTCCCGCATATGCATATACATAAGTAAGTAGTTCAAATGTACAAAAGTTGGCAGTTGGGAAATTAAGACCACACGAGTGAATTATCCAACTTGGTTAGGTAACCTGGGGCGGGGAGTGTTTACATTTTCGTCCACTGTGCGGTAGCGTTTATTATCGGCAAAAGGTATTCATCGCATTTACATAAATGCTACACACAATCCACTGTATCGCCAGTGCGTCTGTGTGGGTGAACATGTGTCACACGCAGCGGAGAAAAAGTCAATCACACTAACACACACGTAACCTCTTCGTTGTTTTTGTTATTATTATTATTGTTTTTGTTGGTACCGCAGCACCGCGCGCAAATAACAAAACACAAACACGCTACAATGTATCGGCATTTAGAGAGCGGGAGCGCTAGCGTGATCTGCCGTTATTGTTTTTACGCTGCGTGCGTGCATATTTGTATTTGCCGTGGTATTGGTAGCGCTCTAGATTTGGTTACTCTTTCATTTATTTTTTTGTTGGTCTATTAATGAAACTAAATTGTAATGCGAACGTGTTAATTAGACAGAAAGAGAGGCAGAGAGAGAGAGACCAAGCAAGCAGAGTAATGGAAATCAACGAAGAGCTAGTAAAGCGCAGCGAAAGGAAAGTCACAAAGAATAAGTCAAAAAAAATGGAAGCAGTTCTTATCGTTTTTGTCACTCAATTATACGAATTTTATTTTATGACACACACACGCGGACAAGAAGACCCAGAGACAGAGAGGGAGACAGCTAGAGCGCTCACGTAATTACTGGAAAATCTCCAATAGGAATTGTTTGTTTCGCTTTTCCGGCCGGTTTTTCGCTCCAACAAACCGATTTTTCCAACAACGTGGCTTTGGCCAAAAATAAGCAACAGAGAGGTAGAGAGAGAGAGAGAGTGAGATGGAGTGAGAGCGGCTTTTTAATGAACGAAAAACGTGTGGTATAGTCGCAACAATGTGTGTGTTGGAAAATAGAACACTCACACACACTTACGCATTGCCGAAGCTCGTGTGGAAGCAGCAGAAAAACTAACAAACAAAAATTATGTGGGACAAACGGCGTATAAACAAACTGCAGGCGGTCGCTCTCTCACCGAAGAGTGGCAGGGAGAGAGAGAGAGTTGGGGAGCCAGCAAGAGCGGCGGCGACGGCCTCAGTTGTTTACACACAACTTTTCGACGCGACGCCACTGTGCTGTCAACGCTCTCTTCGCCTCACCACCCCCCCTCCCTTTATCAAATTCTCTCTGACGTTTTGCCATGCGGTTATCGCTGTCAAACAGTGAAACCTCCTGCACGGAAAATCTAAACTTAACTATTTTAATTATTTAATTTAACGACTTTAAATTTTTAATCCATTAGTTTTTATGTTGGCAAATATAACTGAAACTCTATTTCGCTTTAAAGTGGCCGTGGCTTTTTACTGGTTCTTTCTAATGAAGTTAAACTGTAGTTGCTGTTGTTTCATGATCCACATACTTATGTATGCATGTATACATACATACATATGTCGCTCTCACATAAATAGTTAAAGAACTCGCTCTGGGGGCCAAATACAATTACGAATACAAGTACAAATACCAAATACCAATGAGCAAGTGAAATTGCAGTGCGAAGGAATTTCGAAAAACCAGTTAGAACCATGGCAACGCCAAAAGGGGGCTCCCCACTACTGCGCCGCCTCTCTCTACACCGTCCCCCTCGCCAACACCTGATTCCAGACCCCCACCCAACCCCCTGCCTATAGCAAGCAAAACCACGCTCAAAACGGCGAAAAACAAAAACAGTTAAGCAGGTGCAAAAAAGCATAACAACGCCGAAGTCCGAAGAGAAGTGCCGATAACAAAAGAGAGAGCTGTCAGAGAACAATGAAAGCTTAAGCAGGGCATAGGTAGTTGAAAAAGGGGGAGGAGGGGATAAAAGAGCGCCATCAGTGTGACCGAACCGAGCGACGGTTGTGGACTAAACAATAACACGTGATAAAAAATTAAGTCTGTGTGACACGAACCAAACTGAACTACTTAAAACTTAAATAAGGATGAGAATTAATATTAGACGCAGGTATTTGAATATCACTATAAATTAAGTTGATAATTTTGACTTTTGGTGGCTATCGTATTTGAAATTAAAGCCTGTAAGTGCTATACAGCTGTAAAAACAAATTTTTTGGCCAGCACGAGTTGTTAGAAAAACACTGCACTGCCATAAGAACAAGAAAATAAATTTGATATAAATTAATCTAATATCCAACTTATTTGCTAACAGAAAGAGTATCGATGGTCGGGGTAATTCGTTCCACTGGGAATGTGGGATTCCAAATTCATGTGCAGATAACAAAAGAACGAAGGTAAACTTTGACGTCATTATGTCGACGACAGCGACAAATGTGGAGATCAACATCAGTCACTCAAGAGACCCAAAACTGAGGAGTAAGAATAAAATAAAACAAAGAGATCGTTTCGAAAAGGCATTTTCTTCCGAGCACACTACACACGCACACTCGCACACGCCGCAGGTATCTGTGGCTGTGCTGGTGTGTGTGTGTGTGTGTGTGTTTGTACAATCATGTGATACCAAAATAAAGAAAAATGTGAAAATCAAATAGCAGCGACAGCGGCCAGGGCACTAAACACAGTCACAAGCAAAAGTGGAGCAATAAAGCAAACAACAAGCCCGACAAATTTTCTGTTGCCATGTACCCTTAGACCACAACACTACCAAGCACCACCACCACCACCTCCTCCCACTTACTTCCCTTTCCCCTTCCCATTCGCATCCCATGCCCATGTCATTCCCCATGCCCGCGGCCATCACCATCCGGATCGGATCGGATCGCTACGAAAATATGCAAATGCCGAATGCAGCCACAGCTGGCAATTAAGACACACGCACATTATCACACATATTTCTTTTTTAATTCTGTAATTTCTTTTGTTTTCCGTTGGTAACCGTTTAATGCTTAATTATGTATGCACATAGCTTCAAACTGATTGCATTTTCGGTACATTTTCCATTGGTTCGCCTCAATATCGATCGTGTGCCGGCTGCTGTATTAAATTTCAATGAATAGAGAACAAAACGATCATCAAAAACAGCGCAGCTGAGAGGGAAATAAGAAAGATACAGAAAAGCGAAAATCTGAAGGCATTAACAAACACACATTTTTAGCAGCCAGTGGAGCAGAGATGGGGTGGGGGCATGGGGAGGCTATAGCCCGAAAAAGTTGTTGATGGGACGCCAACGAGATAGCTTCCACAGTGCGCACAGTGGGGCGAGAGGCTTGTCTGAGGTAATCAATTCCTTATTTAAATTTGCAGCCGAGTCTCTTGAGGATCTGAATGGAAACTGTAACAAGATAAAGCATAAAGGAGATTAGATATTTATGTACATTTGTACATATAAATCGATAATTATGCATTCGTGCATAGTTCTTATGTACTTCTGTGATTGCTTTTTCTCAATTCAATTTGCATTTTCATTTTCGTCCCACGGTGCTTCGTCTGTGCGTTCTGCTTCTTGCTCTTATCTTTGCTTTTGCCGTATTGTCTAGGTGAGGTCGTCGCAAAAGGCAGAAGCAGATAGGACAGCGGAGCAGGAGCAGGAGGAGGAGCAGTAAGAGGTGGCAGAGAAACACAGAGAGCGACAGAGAAGAATTGGGGGGACGAGCGCCGTGCGACTCATTTAACGTTTGGGCATGTTTAATTTATGTATAAAGACGCTCTCTTTTGCACCTCCGTCTCTGGCTCTCTCTCTTTTTGCGTAAATATAGGCAGAAAATTGCATAGAATCGAATTTTTTTTATACAGACAACACCTTTTTCACACGTTGATTAATCCCCTTTTATTTTTGTTTATTTTCCTGGCATGTTTCTTATTAGTTTTTTCCTACGTTTCACTTTGTTACTTTTTCGTTTTTGTTTGTATTCTTTTGTTGTTATTGTTATTGCTCTTGATAAATGTCAAACAAATGACGACGTCGCTCGCTCTCACGCTCAGCTGCTCTCTTTAGCTCTCTGCCTCTCTGCCGCTATCGCTGTCCCGCTCGCTCTCCCACTTAGCCTCGCTTTGTCAACAGACGCAAAACGATCGTTTTGTTTTTGATTTTGCGTTGCGGCGTCGCCTCTGTTCTCTTTCTCTTTCCCCTTGGGCCTATATTCTGCTTCTTTTTATTTTCCTGAACCCTCTTTATTGAATATTTTATTGTAACTTGTTTTGTTTTTACAAAATGCGCAGTTTAAAAACTGCTCTGGTTCTTCAAAAAAAAAGATCTCATGAGGTAAACATGAGGTTCTCGGTTTGGCCAAAAAACATAGCATACTTTTTCGGGGCTTAACTGTGATTAAAAACAAGGTGTTATTTAACAAGGTTAAATTTAAAATCTTAATTAAGTGACCAGGATTATGCTAAAATAATACGATTGAATAACATACGCGCAATAAACCGAGCAAACTACATAAAAAAATCAACAAAACTATTTTATTTTATTGCCTTAAAATGCTGATTGTTTTTTTGTGTTTCTTATTCTCAGCGTGCTGCCACAATTAGCGTATTTCGCATGCGTAGAGAGGCAGAAAAATACATACACACATACATAAAACACACAGATTTACATACATATGTACATACGAACGCTATCTGGAAAATTTGCTCATAAATATGTATGAGCAAATAAAGCGTGGCGTGGCTCTTATTATAATCTCAGCATTCGGGCTCATTTACAAACGTGAATTATAAAGAAATAATACAAAAAACCAGAGCAACAGTGTCGGAAAAATACATACGCCGAAGGAGAAGAAGAAGAGAAAAAGAAGAACAAACATACAAAATGGTAACAAAAGCACTCACAAGCACATGATAATTTGCCGAAGGCCGAACGTCGCCAAATATCGCTCGGTGGCAAATGCAAGACTTTTGTTAATCTGATTTAATTTGTTTGCTTTTAGTTTCGACTTTCGATTGGCTGTTAATTGCCTTGAGCAACAACTCAAGGGGCGCACATTTCAAAAGTGCCCGCCCAACGGCAGTGCAGCCCATGCTCGGAAGCATCACTGGTCAGCACTGCTTCAGAACTGCAAAGTAAAGTAAAGGTTTTTAAAAACTCCAGGGCAAGATGGCGCCATTTGTAACGGTTTCTTGTCGTTAACTACTGCATAGAAGCACAGATGGCGCCACTGGTTGCCATTTTCCGAAGGATTTTGATTTTCAAAATAAAGAAAATAATGAAGTTTAACTTCTAAAAAAGGTTTTATAAGCAGAAATAATAAAGATTTAGTAGGTATATATTAGATACATTTATAATAATATTTAAATTATATTAATATATTAGAAAAAGTAACAATTTGTGTCCCTTTTCTATTCCCAAGTATAGTTAATAATAATAATAACAAGTTTTAATCTTTGAAACCAATAATAAAACTCATATTAATGTCAAAAGTTCTTTATTATTACCCATTTTTCCGCTGCTTCCTCCTCTTTTCCTTATCTGCGGTCCCAAAAGTAAAAAAAAAAAGGGAAATCTATCAATTAAGGAAAAAGCTTTAAGCTGTCAACACGCCCAAGTACTTGGCGTTCTTTTAAAAGACAACCTCCGTTCCTTCCTTCCTCCCTGCTTGCTGCTGCTGCATTCATTGTTTGTCTAAAAAATGCTCCCCGCCCAACTCTGAAGGGTTTTCCTTTTACTTCTCCTTCGGGTTTCCATTTCCAGCTTCCCTTCTGCTCCTCTCTTTTTATTTTTTTTCGCTTTTCTTCTTGTTTGGTTGGTGGCTTGCCTGTTGCCAGTTAGCTCGTCTTGTCATTGGTAAAACGTTCGCAAGCCGAGCGGGCTTATATTGTCGGGGAGCCGGAGAACCCCCGGCCTGCCCATCGCCTTGAGTGGAAACCGCTGCCAATTGTCGACTGTTGCATGAATTATGAGCGTCTGCCAAGATTTATGAATTCGAGAGGATAACAAAAGTATCCCCCAGCGAAGGAGGCAAAAATCTGTCAGCTGTTAAGTTGAGTTATAAATTTCCTGCAATTAGGTTGAATTTCAATTTTCTCTTGCTCTGCCAGCTACTTACTTTGATTACACAATGATGACAACGATGATGATGACGGGCCGCTCTCCCTGCCTATCGACATCTCTTGTTCTGACTGTACACCGCGCTTTTTTTCGCTATTTTTTCTTTTTTATCGACTGTCCCTGCGATTGGCTTCCTCTGTGTCTCCTCTGCAGTTTTTCCAACTCAATGTGCAGAAATTTGCAAACTCATGGAAATCCATACGTTTGATAAACAATACACACACACACACACACTCATGAAAAGCAACAAGAAGCAACATGAAAAAAGCAAGTAAGAAAGCTACAGTGGAGTAGGCTGGACTTCGAGTTACCCTATAATCGACTTGCGAGTGCAAGCAAGATAGAACGAAGCTAACTCTCTGGTTAGTCACATTTATTTACTAAACTGAAGTTATTTAAATCTGTTTTAATAGTGATTAATAATACTTATATATTTTGAGAAGTCACCAAGTGATAAGACTTTCGTACCTCCTGGGTATCGGGAGTTGGGAACATGCAACTCTGGCAGAAACGGATGCGGAAACGGAAGTCGCCATAGCATTGCATGTGTTCATTAAGCAACGAGTAGCAAACAAAATCAATGAATGGTGTAAAAATTAATATCCTGTGGGCCTCAAATGAAACAAAACAAAAAAAAAGAATACAAATAAATATGAAAAACCAAGAAGGGAAGGCAAAAAGTATGCAAAAGAATTGCAGAGAATCGTTCTGTGTGCCGTGCGGGGGAGTCCTTGCCACGGCCATTCCGCAGCCGGCAGCAGTTTTAATTTACACAAAGCGTAGTCAGGCGTGTAATGCGCTTCGCGGGGGGCGGGGCATTTTCTTTTTTTCCCAATAGGCAGCTTGGGATGCTCCAACATTTAACAAATGCCTTGAGGCAGCAGCAGCAGCAGCAACAAGATGGGCGAACAGCGGCGACGTCAACAGCGTCAAATGATTTATGAAATTACTTTTGTCGCTGCACAGTTTCAGGCGGCGGGAGGCGGGCGGAAACGGAAGCGAAGAACCAGAAGAAGAAGAGCGGGACAAATGGTGTTTAAGGAAAGAAAGCTGAAGACAACAGCGAAGAGGAGGAGGAGGAGGAGAAGCCTGCCATGATGATGGAAGGTGTCAAGTGATAGGCGGCTTCAGCACTTCTCCTGCCAGTATTTCTGCCCCAACAAGAATCTTGTTTAAAAATTATATTTTATATGGTCTGTAGAACATATTGGGAATTATAGGAGTAACATTCGAAGGCTACTTTAAAGATTATAAGCTTATCAAATAATTATCTCGCTAGAGCATAGAATAAGAATCAAGAATAAATTAAATCAGTTATTAAACTTAACCTTAAAAAAAAGTAATCCAAGTCCAAGGCTCACAAGGGGCCTCTGCAGGATGTGCACTCTTACCACTAGCCTGACAGAAGAATTCCAGCAGAATTCCAAAGAATCACAGTAGAATTCCAAAGAATTCCAGTAGAATTCCAAAAAATTCCAGTAGAATTCCATACTAAAAGTTATAGCCAGCTGTCCTGAAACTGATACTAATGAGAAAAAACGAAGTGGCCTTGTAAAACAGCTGGATTACCCAAGTAAAGGTCTTTCTTATATTTTACACAAACAATCATGAATCTAATAACTATAATTTCTAGATATTTCCAGGGGATTAACCCAAATATAATAATAATAAAAATTAATATAAATATCTTGATTCTTTCGAGCTTCCCTTAGTTTAATGACTCGCCAGAGGAAACGGAAACGAAAGAATCTCTCAGCTTGACTTTTTCCCTTAGCACTCTCGCTGTAAGTATGCTTTCTCGCTTTCTCTTACATGCTTTGCCTGCCATGTACAGTCAGTAGCGAGCGAGAGAGTTTCTGCTTGAGCTGCTCTCTGAGAGAACTTTGTTGTTTTGCTCTCTGGGAAAGGTGGTTCCTCTTTGAAGTTTATTTTCCTGTGGGAATAAAGCCTGGTTGTTCCATTTGCTCAAGTAAATATTTCATGTATATTTTCTGTTTATTTTTTATTTATTTAATTTTCTTTATAATTTATTCGTTAGCTCAATCGATCTGCGTGATGGAGGCCTCGTCGTTGCTGGAATAGCGACTACTCTCGCCATCCGTCCGGTACTTGATGGAGTCAATGATCTCCACATCGATGTCACAGTTCCCCTGCCCGCCGCCCGATCCCTCCTCACCCAGGCAGCCGCCAGTGCCGCCACCCGCCGTGTCGCTGGATCCCCTGCCCAGCGAATCCTCGTCACAGAGATCCGGGGCCGAGAGCGAGGCACTGACCGAGGCCGACTCCGATTTGGCTGACTCCGTGTCCTGCTGGCCCTGCTGCACCTGTGCGGCCTGGTGGTGGGCGGCGAACTGGCTGTAGAGGCGTGGCAGGTGCTGGAGCATGTAGCTGGCACTGGACTTGGACAGATTGGCGGCAGCGGCGGCTGCGGCGGCGGCTGCCGATAGATGATTGGCCGCCGCAGTCGAGGCCGCCGGCTGGTTCTCCTTGGTCTCGCCGAGGTCATAGTACTTGGCATAATGCTCGAATTTGCTGCCCAAGACGACACTGGACGGAGACGAGCTGCTCGGGACTCCACCAAGTCCTGTTCCGGCTGCGGCGCCGCTGGGATTGGCGCACAGATTGATGGCATCGCTCTGGGCGGCCTTGGGAATGGGCACGGTGAAGGCGGAACCGTGACGCTGCTTGCTGAGGAGATTGCCACTCAAGCCGGAGGTGGCGGAGGATGTGGCACCGCCGCCAGCGGTGGAGGAGGAGCACGAGGACGAGCCCTCCTCGGCGATGGCATTGTTGCTGGCGGACAAGGGCGAAACGTTCTCCTTCTTGCGATCGTAGATGTGTCCGGAGACGCGCAGGTCGATGAAGAAGTGCAGCGGATCGATGCCGTAGGGCGCGTACAGCGGCGGGTACCACACAGGCGGTGGCGGTGGCAGGACCAAGTCCTGTGGCGGCAACGATGCCGCCGGTGGCGTATTATCCTGCAGGGCCGAGTCCACGGCGCCGCCAAGTCCGAGGCCAGCGGACGTCGTCGCTGTCTTGGGCGGCAGCGGTGCCGGCTTGGTCTCCATCTTCGCATAGCCATAGGGAGCGGGCGCCAGGGCCTTGGTGGTCAGCTCCAGGGGCTTCTCCGGCGGCAGTTGCTGCTGCTGGAGATGCTGCTGCTGCTGCTGCTGTGCCTGCTTCTCCTCCGCATCGCGTCGCTCGCGCAGCTGCTCGTAGTAGGGACGATGTGACCAGGAACGCTTCCTGGGACGCCGCACGAGGGAGGCCTGGTGCTGCTGCTGTTGCTGTTGCTGCTGCTGTGCCTGCTGCGCCTGCTGCTGTTGCAGCTGCAGGACTCGCGCTGTCTCATTGTTCCTGGCCTGGACGAGGGAGCGCAGCATGTCGCTGAAGAAGAAGTTATTGGGACCCACGGGCGCCGAGTACAGGTACGGCGGAGTGGCGGCCATCAGGCGACTCACAAAGTCCTGGTTGCGCAGCTCATGGATGTTGCTTTTGCTGCGCTGCTGCTGCTGCTGCTGCTGCGTGCTCTGCTGCGGATCTGCTGCTGCTGCTGCAGCGGCTGTCGTGGCTCCTCCTCCCCCACCTGCCGTTGTAGTTGTGGGCGTTGTGGGTGCCGTGGGCGTGGCACTGCCTCCTGTTCCAGCTGGCATCCCTGCTGCGCTGCTCGAGGAGAGGCTGTCCTTCATCGGGCTGGGCTGCAGGCGAGAAAGAGGGGGAGAGCCAGTCTCTGCTGGAGTCACTCGAGATTTATATTTGTTGAGGATTTCTTACTTAAGGATATTTGCATTGTCTTGGCCCACCTTTTCCTTGCTACGACTAGCCACCACTCCCTCTAGCCCCCCTAAAGGGACAATTAAATCTGAATTTTATGCTTTCTGTCTTGGTTTTTGTCTTGCGATTGATGCAGTGTGAGTTCTAGGAAGGACCTCGAGTGTTTCTTCAAGGATAAGGAACTATTTTGTATTATTATGAAATTAAAAGGGAATTATTAAAGGGGTTTGGATACGTTTTAGCTTAAGGAAATGCCAGTAAAATTCACAAATAAATTGGGAAGTTGATGGGCTGCAGGCTGCAACTTAACAAAATCCTTTTTCTTTATTTTTCTAGGCAATAAAAATTTTTAAATTAAACTCCTGGTGCCTAAAACTTGCACAGAGAAAGGACGGCAAATAAATTCAAGCACTTCTCTTACTACTTAAAAAAGTATTGCTTAAACGGACACAACGGACAAAAACTAACGGACAGAGGCCTTTTTTCCTGCTCATCCAATACCCTTTCCCTTGAACCTATGCTAAACCGGCATCAGAGCCAATAACATGTGGAAACAACATAAAATTACCTATGACTAAGCTCCTTGAAAAGGATAAAAACTGGCATTTTCCATAACCATTGTTCCGCACCTGATGGCGCCGCCTAAGCTGCCTTTGTTGGTTAACTTTATTAAGCCAACATCTGTGATGGAATCAGGTTGCAGCAGCCACACCTTCCACCACAACCCCCACTAACTCTGGAAAACAGTTGGGAAATTTGCATAGGAAAACAGGCGATAAGGGAGCATCCATCCCCCCAGCCGTCAAGCTGTTAATAAGCTTACACACATCGCGCCAAATTCCAGTAAATTAAATGTTTCAACAGGGGGAAACACGGCTCTCCCCCGCGAGCGTCGCAGGACACAACTCAATTGTTGTGTCCTGCCGCCAAACTGCTCAGGCACTTGACGCGGTGCGCCGGCTGCCTTGCTCGTATCCTGTGCCTGTCAATTCTAACCGGGAATCGGTGAGTCAGGGGGGAGAATCAGGGAACCAGGACCAGGCGACGCCCCCTTATTGCACTCCCACCTCCGCCCAGCCCAGCCAGTTGTTGCTCTTTCATTTTCGCATTTAAAAAAGTTTTTAACAAGCCACAGCCGTCGCCTGTTACACTCGCTGGCTGCGAATGTCCTGTAACAATAGAGCAAGAGGGGTATGCTCGAATATGGGAGATCAAGAGAAGGATACTCCTTGATATATATGTTACGAGAAGAACTTAGAAAGAGAGGTTACTGATTTGGGAAGCTGAGTTTGTTTCTGATTCCTCTTGGTAAAGGAGTTTGATTCGTGCTAAGCTAAGATGTTCTTTTCGTTGTAAATCCCTAAGGATATAAAGGAAAAAAACCTATAGGGTTTATGATACGTTATGGTTGCTTATATTAATTGGAGGAATATGAGACTTCTAAAGAGGAAAAATTAAAACAAATTGAAGAATTACCTCGCATTACCTTACATCCTAAAGATAGGAATAAGTTTAGTTTGTTACTTGATAAGAAGTATTATTTTTGGACTTGCAGCATTGCAAATAAATATTTAAAAATAAACTAATAAGTTAAGGTATGTCCCTCTTCTATACACCCCACTCGGGTGGCATTAATTTGCGTTCTTTCTCCTCTTTTTTAGCGCGTGGCTCCATGCCGGATTTGTGGCATTTCTGTCGTATTTTTATTGTCTTTTCATTTCGTTGTAAAAATATAGAAAGTTTTCAACTGTCGCAAAAGGAATATAATGTATGAGTGAAGGAAGGAGGCCATCGCCCACTGATTTGCATTTTTTGGGCAGCCGCTGCTGGCCGAGGTGGGTAGATGATTTTTGCGACAAAGTTGAAATTAGATTATGCTAATTAAGGCGTTGGCCATCATCCCTCCGTGGATACCAACGGCACTGATTGATGCCGGACAGGAGGCGAAGTCGGGCTTTAATTGCCGCCCTCAAGTGGGCTGAGTGCCAGGCATTTTTAATATTCAATCAGCAGCTGTCGGGGAACTTTTTTTTCTCTTTTTTATGGCCCACGCCCAAGTTTTAGCGCAGAACTTTTACAGGCTGAGAAAAGCTGAAACTGAGATTGTGACTGGGCGAGGATTAATGCGCCAAGTGCAGTCCGACTTTTGTTTGTCTTTCGTCTGGGGATAAGCTGGAAACTAACTTTTGCATAATTCCCGTGCCGAGTCGTTTGCCTTGCTTGCGGCTTTGCAAACAGCATCAGCGGCAATTAAAACGGGGAGTACAGCCATTCATTCGACCCAGCCAAGGCCGCGCCCAGCTGATTGATGTCCCATCATCATCATCATCGAAGCCACCCCCTGGCAGGGCAACCCTTGCAAGCACACACACTTAACTGGCACTTGGGCCTGGGCAACCTTATAACGTAATTACAGCATATCAAACAACGATAAGTCGACCACTCCAAACCCATCTGCCCCCTGCAGCTCGACTAGCAACCCTCTCTTGGTGCTCGGTAGCACCACCAGGTATGTGTGTGCGTGTGTGCCACCCCGAACGGAGTCTGGGCTGGAGTTCAGGTCTGGACATGATCTGCTTGAGGCAGCAAGTATTTCACTCCTTGGGCGCCCAACGTGGGGCCTTTAAATTAAATAAAATGTATCAGGTTATAAGAATTATCCACCTTTACAAGTTATTAAATCACTTAAAGTTTTATTTTACATTTTTAAAACAGAGTGACAACGGAAATAATTACGAAATTCAAGTTATATTCACTTGGCGCCCAACTGGGGGCATTTGAAGTGTGTAAAAGTGAAATAAAAACAACAGGAGATGTTGGTAACAATTAAAATAAAATATATATCCTTAAATATTTAGGAAATACGTTGAAATAGTTATTTGATTGTCAAACTGTCAAAAATAGGAAAAAGCTAATCAAAAAGCCAGCCATAAATTGTCCTGCTAATTGAGCTGGCATTTTGGGTCCCTTATTCAACGCGTTCCTCTCCTGCTCCTGCTTGTGGTCCTGCTCCTGCTCCTGCTCCTGTCCCATATTTAACCCATTCCAGTCTGGAACAAGAGCGCACACACGCAGACACATGAACTTGTTGGTTTGTTGGTGACATTGTCGTTGTGGTGTTAACGTTACAGCGTTTGACTGCGAATTAAAATAATGTGCCACTTGTGGCGCTCTCTCTGTCTGTCCAAATTTATGTGTGCGTGTGTGTGTGTGTGTGCAAGGACCCTGCCCCGGATCCCTGTTCCTGTTCATGTGTGTCGCCCCGAAAATTTGACAAAATTTCATTTGCAACACATCGTTGTCCAACTGCAAATCAAATTTGATTTGAACCCTTTTTTGGCAGGTTCTCTTCGTGCGTGATCCAAGTTTTTTGGCAAACAGGAAAGTGCAAAATGGGTGAGTCGAGTGAAGTGCAACCCCTGATTACAGATGGATTTGTGGCTATGCGGAGTCCTGTTCCTGCTGCTGGTTCTACTTGTTAAGGGATAGTCGTAGGACGAGGTGTACCGCCAACAAGATCTTGTTCATCAAATGTTGGAGTGCTTTGAAGGGGTTTTTCTTTTGTGATTTAAAGTTATATCCTATAATTTACTTCTTATATTAAATACACTATATATAACAATATAATAATAATTGTATTATTATTATTTAATATAAAATGTTCTAATTATATTGTTTATACAATTCTTTATATAAGAAATATCTTGTTAAAAACTAGCTTGCCATTTCCCTGAAATTTCTATCTCAAATATTTCCATATAAGGATGCAAGCTTAGATCTTCTAAATGTTAATATAAATACAATATCTGATGTATCACTCACTTTACCTATACTTTCTCCTATCGCGCCTACTAACACCTAACTCTAACAAGCACGTGCTTGGTGTCAAAAGGGCCACTTGAGTGTACTGACCGTAGTGCATCAACGTCCAAAGAAAGAAGAAGTATCAGATGTGTTTATAAACCTTAGATGTTTCACAATTAAATAAGGAAAGATAGCGACATCAAATCAGTTTAAATTTTCGTTGCAAAAATAGATTTAATATCATAAAATCTAGCTAGATTAATATAAATAAATCTATATTCAAATATCTAACAGAAAGATCTGAATTCACAGAGTTTTCTGCTTTATTTAACCAATAACTTCGATCTAGGATTTATAATTCCACCTTTAACACAATTTTATAAGCCACACGTTGTTTGAGTTGAAAAATCAACGTAATTTTCTTCGATTTCTTACTTAGATTTTCCTTGATCTGATCGTCTAATCAGAAGCCATTTCTCACCTATGATTCTCAATGTTTTTTCTTGCTTTCAGCTTAACAAACACACATTCACTTGAAAAAAATAGTTGAATATTATTTAAATGATGTTTTTGAATATATTTTGATTGTTTATTAACAATGCAGAGGAGACACGAGAACTGCCGCCGATGACAGTTAAAAATCAAATGAAAGCCAGCAGAAGCAGCATGAAAGCAGCAGCATGAAAGCAGCATGAAAGCAGAGCAGCACGAAAGCAGCAAAGCAGAGCGGCATCAGGCAACGAGTCCTGAGGCCGAGACAGAAACAGAAGCGGAAAAACAGAGACCGAGAGCCAGGACGAGGCAGAGGCAATGGCAGGACGGGAGTTCGGTGCCATTTTAAAATTATGAATTGTTGGAAATGAAGCGAGCCAGAAACCGGTGGGTGGCAGGGCAGGGCAGGGCGAGGCAGCATCCGTGGATGCGCCCCAGTCGCTGTGGCATTGGTGGTGCGCATCAGCAGCAGCAGCAACAGTGGAAAAGTGTTAAAGGAAACCACCCTCGGAAAGGTAACAACAAAAAAAAAGCCACAAATAATAGAGTCAGAGCTAGAAACTTTGATTCCTCATCGAGTTTATCAATCTCGGGATCGAACATATCAAAAAATAAATAACACAGAAATATACCTAAGCTTTAAAGGTTTCACACTGAGTCAGGGTCTCAATTCCTTCTACACAATATTATTAATCAATGTTTTAAATAAAAACATATATCAGTCCTTGATCTGGGGATTTACTGTTATGTCAAGCGCCTTTTTCAAGGGTTTATTACCAGGCAGGGATATTACCAAAATGCACTCTAGTCACTTGCCACAATCCCTGGCCATATCGTGTGTGTACTATATAGCGTATGGCCTTTTATAAAAGCTAAATGGTGAAACTTTTACCCATATTACCCAACGTGGCTGGGCCGTTTTCAATTACCAACCACTGACGGGCTCTGTGGCATTGGAACAATGGATGCAATCCTTGGCTACGGGCGACGACGTGTTGCTAGAACGACAGCGCTTAGCCATGGGATGTGGCTGCTATAATTTCTATTACAATGCGAATTTCCGCACATTCGGGAAATTCTTTGCTTCATTTTATATTTTTTTTTTTGTAGCAACAGCGGGCGGCAGCAGGAGACTGTTTGCGACTTCATTAGCGACACCTCCCCGGCAAGCTGTTGCCAAGCAATTGCAGTGTGTGTCTGTGTCTGTAAGGGAAGCACTGAGCGGAATTTTCTACCTTAATTAGTTTATATTATTATATAGTTTAATAATGAGGAGTTGCGCTTCACTCAAAGTCTGGAAAATACCAAAAGCTTAGAGTTCTCTGGAGTCCTTTTGTTACCTACCTTGCAATGGGGCTTTTTCCCGCGCTTTGCCTGCAATGTACACTCTTTGGCTTTCGAATTTTCGCCAAGTGCTGGGAGGCTGCAGGCCTTGGCCAATGGCACGCGTATGCGGTGCAGGAGGAGCTGTTAGCATCGGGATGTTACTCCATTCGCTCGGCTTTCTTTTTGTTCAGAGTTGGGGCTTGTTTGAAATAAATACCGCATTTTTTCGCTTGTCGTTTTTTCGTACAAAAAAAGAAGAAAAAATGGGCAAAAAGCGAGTGCGATTGTAGCTCCCATGGCTGCACATCAAACGTCAGCACGGAAGGAAGCTGTTGCTGTTGCTGTGGCTGCTGGCCACATGGGGAAGAGGAGAGACATTGTCTAGTGGCTGGAATGGCATCTACATTCCCCGAACTGCCATTCCTCCGCCCGCAACGAAGGCTGTGAATGTTTACACTTTGGATTTGGTACTGGTCGTCGCACCCTTCCCTTCCACCGCTTTCTTTTTTCTTTTTTTTGTGAAACCATTACCATTTTTGGGTTGGACTCGGCTCGAGATTTAAAATGTATCTCGGCTAACGGTTGTTATGGCAATCCGTCCGGCAAAGAGTACGCCGTGTAGCAGCCGCTGTTGCAGTTGAAAGGGGATTCCCCCGGCAGTCGAGTTTCGAGGGATTCAACACGCTTGCAACGTTTCGATCAAGTAAATATATACATTAAAAAACATCAAATTATATAAACTAAAATCAAATTAACAAACATTTGTGGAATACTTGGAAGAACTTGGGATTTTTATTTGCAAAACTGCACCCCAAAGAAAGAAACTTAATCTGAAATTATTGAATCAATTGGGGATTTAAGGCAGTGTTTTGTTTCTCTCATTTATTTTTGGAGAGCAAAAACGTTCTCTCCGATAACAACCTCTCTCTTGCTCGCTTTGCCTGCAATGCACAAGCAAAGCTGCCTCAGGAGAGCGAGAGCTGGTAGGTATTTCCTTCAATTTAATATTTTCCTTCACGTTTGAAGAAACTACTTATGTTGGCCGGGGAGGAGAAGAAGATCCTCTCATTTATGGCGAACCTGCATGCAACACCGAAACGTCTCACGCATGCCACACAATTTGTGCCACTTTTGTGTGGCGCATCCATTTCCGCTTGGGCGGCACCACCTTCTCCGCAGAGGCCTCGCCTCTACGCCCAAACCCAACCACTCGCTTCCCATATTATCCTTGCTTTTATTGTGATTTTTTTTCACATTTCACTCGAGCGTTGATTGAAATGTTCAACGAACGAACATACATCTGTGCGCGTGTGTGTGTGTGCAGGGAGACAGACAGACACACTGAAAGGGATGCTCCTGGTGTGGGTGGTGGGTGCACAAGGAAAAAAAGCGGAATTTTTTTATGTTTGAGTTTTAAGTATTCAAAAAATGTATAAATTATTTTACTTATAGAAATAAGTATCTATGTATTGATAAATATTTAATTTAAACACACAAAGATCGTGTTGGAGAGCAGTGATTCGGTAAGTATCGACATATCGATAAATATATAAATGAAATAACATTTTATAAAGTTTTTTTTATCGATAATATCGATATTTAAAGGTTAAATGCGGTATTTTTCGACATTAAACAAACGATTTGTTCGATATGTTAAGGAGTACGAAAGCTTTCTCTCGATCTAGTTGGAATTACGATATAATTTGAACAAAAATCATACATAAATATTAAAAAGCAATAAACTGAATAATGTAAAGTCTACATAAGTTTCTTTTTTAACTGAAAACATAAAATATTTTGTTCGCTCAGTGTATGTGGGCTGGTTTTGTTTGTTTGCATGTAAATTGCAATGTGCCGTCCCTGTCGTTGGGTGTACACCCCGCACTCAATTTTTTAGATTTTAAACTTTGTTTCTTGTCTTTTTGTTAAATGTTTGCCGCTGTCGCCTCCCCTCCCCGCCGCTGATTGTCATTTGCTTTTAGCGGCGACTCACCCCACCCTACATTATGAGTGGCCTGTGTGGGTGGCGGTTGGGTGGCACGTCCATCATCCATTCCATCCATACCATCCATCCATCAAGGACAATCAAGGCTGACGTTCGCGAGCCTTTCACGGGTTTGATTTTCGTTTCTTTTTTCTTCTTTGGCCTGCAAAAAATTCAGTTTGCGGTTTCCTTTCTGAATTTTAATTTCCTAAAATTTTCGGCTAATGAATTAGTGGGCTTTACTTTTGATTAAATTTAAATTGTACTTTACTGTTTGACTTGGAGCGTTTTCTTTTTGTTTCTTTTAAAATAGAAGATTTAAGTTTGGTACAAACTTCGTATTATATTAATTTTACGCTTTTGTTGAAAAACCCTGATCCTATAGAAAGGGGAGGCGGCATTATGCCCCGACCATGTGAACAATCTGGAGCCGCTTAAGTGCCGCTGGCATCGGATTTGCCAAATATCCGCCAGAGAAAAGGAAAAGGACAGGACAGAGCTCCGGAGACCGAGCAGGATCCACTTCCACAGCCATTTCCATGCACTCACGCAGACTGTAATCGCTTTACGTGCGCTTTGTTGACAATTGTCAAGTGGCATTTGGGGAAATGTACGAAAATGGTTGCGGGAATGGAATGTTAGAGGAACATCATTGACGCCACATGTTGCAAATTGTCCCAGGTAAGGTGTGAGTGTCTACGAGTGTACACGCAACAAAAACTATAGCCAGTTTAAGTTTAGAATCATATTATTCAATATAGTTTGAACTGAAAAGATGCCTAAAGTCTTGAAAAACACTAAAAAATCCCATAGGGTCCCACTATACCCTATGTTCATTAATCGATAACAGCCTAGAACTTTATCGATTACAACTGTGCAACATTTACTTGGCTTACGTAAGTCTAGTATTAATTATTAAATTAATTATTTATTAATTGTACATTTTGTTCACCAACTTCTTTTCTGGCCGTGCATTTCGCCTTTCAATTTATTGTCAGTCAGTCAATTTGCAGTTTGAGACTTAAGTTGGGCGGAAAATGGGAGGAAAAGCAAACACAATATATTGACAAACAACGCATACTTACGCCGAGTATTTTGCGACAATTTCCATGCGTGTCAATTACGCAAATTCTCGAATTGTGCAAAAGCAATCTGCGGCTAAATCACAGCCTGTTTCTTCCTCTCAAAATATTAGTCTTGCCACACAGCCACGCCCCAAAGAAAAAATAGTAATAAAAACACAAAAAAAAAGCAAGGATGGCAACTGGCCAATGGCAGGCAGGCGCTTAGGAAAACTTTCGTGTTTTAGTTGGCGGTTCGCCGTTCGTTTCCTTTCGTTAGTTTCACTCCACCCTCTCCGTGGAAAAAAGGTATGCAAAGAGGTGCCCTATGAGAGGAGAGGAGAGGAGGAGCCCAGCAGGAGCTTATCACCAAAGAAAATTATCCAAGGAAAGGTTAAAACAACCTTATTTTATTTCTAACATTATTCCATAAAATAAAAGAAAATATAAATAGTTTATAAGAGCTTTTTCCTTCAAAATTTCCCTTTTTATTAAACAAATCTCTAAGAGTTTTCATTGTATTTTCTATTACAAATAATAAAGAAAAGAAAGGAAAGGGAATATCACAGTTATTTCCCACATTCTTTTTGGTTTTCATTTATTTTCAGGCAATGAAACTTTCGATTTGCCGAAATAAATCCTTTAAAATGGCGGTTGGCCTGTTTCTTGTTTAGTTTTTTCACTGATTTTTACGGCACATTCGACAACAAATATAACAAAATATACAAAAAATAGTAAACATTTATTAAACTTCTTGAACATTAAATAAACCAGCAAAAATAAGTTGTAATATTAAATAAATGCTGAAGTTTCAGAAAGGCAGTTCTTTCTTCTATAAACCAGTAAATAAAGGTAAAAGTTTCAATTGAAATTTGAATTTAAGCGGGTTTTTTTTAAAGGGCTTGTGGCTGCACCAAGACGCTACCTGTATGTCAGTTATTGTGGCTTTTGCTTGGCAACGTTCCCTGCGGAAAAATGTTACCCAAACATTTTTGATTATTTTATTATCCAAGATCGCCACCTTTTTTCCACCCATGTTTTCAACCTACTTATGTTAGTTTGTCACAATTTGGTGGCCTCGCTAAGCTCAAGGTTTCACACCTTTTCCACATCAAAGTTAGAGTGTGACCAGCTCCAGCGGAGCCCTAAAATCCTCGGTTATACATTGAAAGTGAAAATGTTCTAGCTAAAGCCTACAGCGGCCCTACTTCACTTTGACTCCGACAGCAGTGCCCAGTGTTTGCGGGAAAATTTTGTGCTAAGAAAAATTGGTGAGTTATTAAAAAAAAAAAAATTGTAATTCTTAACTTAAGCTAGGAGAAGTGTTTAGAGACCGTTTTAAAGTGAAGTAATTGTCGCGTACATAGGCAGCAATCCGCGGCACGCGTACTCATTCTCGACTATTCGCGGAACACCGCTTGCTGAATGCAAAAGACGCAATGCGTAAAATTGACTTTCGCCGGTTAAAAATCAAAGAATTGTTAGTTTTCGGCATTTTTTCTTTCCTTTTTCACAATTGCACACACATACTGTTGCATACAGCGCAACAGAACCGTTCTTGTCCAAGTCCGTGTCTATGTTGCATGCACACATACGCATACTAAGCGTACTCGCCGTGTCCGTGTGTGTGTGTGCGCGGCGGCACGCTCCTGCCGACAAATTCGCGGAACGCCGCTTGCGAATGCAATGCAAAGGCAAAGTGCGTAAAATAGACTCTTTCGCCGGTTGAAAACCGAGTTTTTTCCCATTTTTTTCCCAATTGACATTTGCACACACACACACAAACACAATTGCAAAGGAGCGGCGTGTCAAGTGAAACAGAACGGTTTTTGTCCTGCGTCATTGCCTTGACCGTGTGTATGTAAGAAAGAGAGGGAACATGGCACGCTTCTGCCGGCAATTCGTTGAACGCCTCTTGCGAATGCAATGCAAAGGCGAAAGGCATAAAATAGACTTTTTCGGCCGAAGAGTTTCTACCATCTTGCAATTTTTTTTCTTTCCAATTAGCAATTGTGTACACACATACACAATCGCACTGGAGCATCATGTGAAGTAAATTATAACCGTTCTTGCCTAAGTCATTCTGAGTGTCGTCGCCGTGTCCGTGCGTATGCGAGAGAGTGCGGGCGGGCGCGGGCGCTGTTTTGTTTTCACTAGCCGAATCTAACGGAATCGCGTGAGTGCCGATCAAAGCAAAAACGGAACAAAAACAAACCGCCGTACTGCTCATATACACGTGCACGCGCACACCTACACCAACTCGGTAAAGAATTGTTGAGGCTGTCGCACGCATACATACGAACGCCCAAAGCTTTTAGCTTTTGCAGAACTCCATTCAAAAAGTGTTGAGATTTCTAGTAGAATTTGCATTAGGGAAGAGGGAAAAGGAAGAAGTTTGTTTAAAAGAAAGTGCTCAACGATAATAGTGGTTCCCTAAAATCAATCTTCCACTTATATTTATTTGTGAACTGAAATTCCAAAAACATCAAGCAGATCAAAGCAGGCCTCGTTTCACTTGCTCAATTTACTCTCTTTACAGTATACGTGTGTTTATTAGTGTTCAAGTAGTGAGACTCCTAACAGCAGTTCCGTTATTTTCTCAATTTGCTTTTTTCGTGTTCTTAGAATCGGTTTCGGGTAACGAGTAAGTTCGTTACAGTTCGTTCCGTTACTCGTTCAAGTGTATTTTTTTTTTTGTTAAAAGTGAAAAGAAAGAAGAACTTTGTAAAAAAAAAAAGTGCGAAAGCGGAAAACATCCAACATCAAAGCAGGCCTGGTTTCACTCGCTCATTTTACTCTCTTACTGCATACGTGTGTTTATTAGTGTTCGAGTAGTGAGACTCGTAACAGCAGTTCCGTTATTCTCTCAATTCGCTCTTTTTGTGCATTTATTTTTGGAATCGGTTTCGTGTAACAAGTAAGTTTATTCAAGTATATTTTTTTTGTTGAAAAAGAAAAGAAAAAGGAACTTTGTATAAAAAAAGTGCTAAACGGTAGATGTGGTGTGAACAGAAATGCAAGTCATTGCGAATGTCAAGAACATAAAGCAGATCAAAGCAGGCCTCGTGTCTCTCGCTTAGTTTACTTCCTTTACTGTATACGTGTGTTTATTAGTGTTCAAGTAGTGAGACTCCTAGCAGCAGTTCCGTTATTTTCTCAATTTGCTTTTTTCGTGTTCTTAGAATCGGTTTCGGGTAACGAGTAAGTTCGTTACAGTTCGTTCCGTTACTCTTTCAAGTGTATTTTTTTTTTGTTAAAAGTGAAAAGAAAGAAGAACTTTGTAAAAAAAAAAAGTGCGAAAGCGGAAAACATCCAACAGATCAAAGCAGGCCTGGTTTCACTCGCTCATTTTACTCTCTTACTGCATACGTGTGTTTATTAGTGTTCGAGTAGTGAGACTCTTAACAACAGTTACGTTATTCTCTCAATTCGCTCTTCGTGTGCATTTATTCTTGGAATCGGTTTCCGGTAACAAGTAAGTTTATTCAAGTATATTTTTTTTTTTTTTTAAAAGAAAAGAAAAAGGAACTTTGTATAAAAAAAGTGCTAAACGGTAGTAGTGGTGTGAACAGAAATGCAAGTCATTGCGAATGTCAAGAACATAAAGCAGATCAAAGCAGGCCTCGTGTCTCTCGCTTAGTTTACTCTCTTACTGTATACGTGTGTTCAAGTAGTGAGACTCTTAACAACAGTTCCGTTATTCTCTCAATTCGTTTTATTCGTGTGCACGTGGTAGTAGAATCAGTTTCGGGTAACGAGTAAGTTCACAGTTCGTTCCGTTACTTCTTCAACTATATTTTATTATTGTTGCAAAAGAAAAAAAAGAAGAAAAAGTATAAAATAGTGCTTGATTTCCCCAAAATCAATTTTCAACTTATATATATTTGTGAACAGAAATTCCAAAACAAGAAGCAGATCAAAGCAGGCCCCGAAATATATTTCTAACTAATATTTTTTATTTTTTCTTCCAGAGAGTCATGAGCGGTATCGACGATATATTCGATTCGATGGAATCACGCGACGGGAAGCGGCAGCTATCCGCCTCCAGCAACAAAGGGGATTCACAGCAACAGACAAGATATTCATCATTCCCAGGCAACCGTCTCACGGCCAGCGATAGGGACGAAAGTCCCCCTCTCAGTATTATGGAGGTGACCAGTCCGATCGAGATCTTCGATAGCTCCTCAGATAGCAGCTCCCCGTCGTCGCCTGTGAGGACCACGGATTATAACACCAACGACGACCAGGAGGAGGCTGGCAGCGCCTTGTTGGGTACGTTAGCTTAAATTATCCACAAATGTATACATATCTTCAATTAATTCATTCTCTTCAATCTGTAGCACAAGCTTACAACTCCATCCAAGTAAGGACGAAGATAAGAATGGAGAAGGAGAGAATTCGGCGAGTGTCGAACAATCTCCTTGGCTGGGAGGACGATTTGCCAGTGCTGTCCGCAGCCACAATTCAGTTCGAGAACATCCCCAAATTGGAGTCGATGGTGAGTACCGATAATGAGACCTGCTGCCTGTGCAGGTGAAGGCTACGATAGCCAAAACCAGACTCATTTCTTTATTCTGCATAATATTTTTCTTTTCCAACGTTTCCTTCATATTTTCAATGGGAAATGCTTTATATTTCTTGTGATTAGCTCGGTTTTCGAAATGTCTCTTGGGGATGAGAACCTGGTGTACCAGGGGATGTCGGGAGATATCGATATTTGTGGATAATTATCGAATTTAATCGAAATTCTGCTTGATTGATTAAGAAAAACCAAAGAAGTTAACTTGCTTTCAATATTTTTACGATAAATGAAATAAATGTTGTTTGTTTCGATAATATCGATATTTCTACTCATAATATCTGCACTTTATCGATTAATATCGCACTTTTCGCCTCGAAATACATTCCTAAGAGGAAGTGCCACCGAAATCTAGCAGAATTACCCGAGGAAAGTCGTGTAAACTCCAATGATTTCTGTGGCATATCCTGGCTCAAGCCTTCTGGCATTATTAACCTAGTTATCACGGCTGCTAGAGATCATTTCCATTGGGTACTCGGTGTGTTCTGCATGTTGAATGCGTACCTCATTCTCGTTTGTTCTGTATTATTGTATGTATCGCGTTCTCCTCTCCGTCTGCCATATCAACTCAACTCGACCGCGACCTCGCACTACAACCCTCCATATATCCAGACGTTCACGGAGATGCGTGCCTTCGGCGAAGGCGGTCTTTCGGAGTACCCCCGAGCGGCACACGGATTGGAGGTAGAAGCAACAGCCGCAGCAAAGCGAGCTACTCCATCGCCGATGTCATTGCCGGCCGCGTCCTTTCTGTCCGCAAACTCAAACCTTAATAGAACGTCAGGACGAAAACCAGAACCAGTACCTGAAACTGAATCTGAACGGCCACAGCCGCCAACCTCAACTAGTACAAATCCAACAAGAATGGATGCTCCGATGAGTTTCAGCTGCGTGGAAACACCTACGACAATAGCATCGGAAGCAGTCACTGGCTGTGTAAGAAGCCCCCTAACAATATAAGCCATCGGGCGAGTCCTCCTCCCAGGGTTAGACAACCAGCTGGAGACCACTCCCCGTCCGACATTCCCATGCCTTAAGCCGGGAAGATCACGAATCTATTAACCAATTGACCTTCTCTACCGCTTCTATTGTTTCCTTTAGGATACGACGACCGCCGATAAGAAGCAGCAGCAGGAGCTGGTTGCTCCTGAAGCTGAATCTGAACGGCCACAACCGCCAACCTCAAATCCAACAAGAACGGATGCTCCGATGAGTTTCAGCTGCGTGGAAACACCTACGACTACACCATCGGAAGCAGTCACTCGTGTAAGAAGCCCCCTAACATTATAAGCCATCGGGCGAGTCCAACATTCCCATGCCTTAAGCCGGGAAGATGTCGAGTCTATTAACCAATTGACCTTCCGCTTCTATTGTTCTTTTAGGATACGACGAACACCAATAAGGAGCAACAGCAGGAGGAGCAGGAGCTGTTTGCTGGTGCAAGCAGCTCGCGCGAGTCTCATAAACGCCACTACAGCTCGTCCGACAGTGAGCTGGAGTCTTCAGATGTGGCTCCTGCAAAGCGCAGCAAATCTAGATTCAGGCGCCGCACTTGTAGGGTGCGGACGAGTTCCTTATATTTGATAGATCAGCCACCTGAGGCAGATCGTTCGACTCAGCGCTCCCACAGCGATGAGGACATACTCATCATGAGGGAGACGAGGGAATTCAGAAACGAGCGTGTCCTGCATGCCCAGCGTGGCCTTTCGCTCTCCGACGACGTACCACATCTGTGCCTAGGGCAGCCCCCGCCTGCATTTACATCTGCATACCGAGAGCCTGTCCTCCTGGCAGAATCGCCGGACAACCACCCCACGTCCCCAGGGGAGCGAAAGGCCACCGATGCCTTCTATCGCCTGCCCTTCGCCTTTGGCTGGAAACGCGAACTGGTCGTGTACAGCAAGGACAGTCCAAAGTATCGCAGCGGCAAAGTCTTCTTCATCTCACCCGACGGCCGCAAGTTCAGCTCGCGCAAGGAAATCGCACCGCTGCTAGGTGGCGAGCTGACCATCGATCACTTCTGCTTCAAGCGATGTTCCCAAGAAGCAGACCCACACTTTGAGTTGGTGCGTCCTGCCACGCCTTCCGAAACTCGGAGCCATCTCGATAAGCCGAGGCGTCTTCCCAAGCCATCGACCGAAGGCCTTGTGTGGGCCACCTCGACCAATGGCGAGTCCGCGATCTCAACAGCGCACTCATCTCGCATTTCACGGTACGTAACCACCTTATCTCCACCCCTTTCTCTTCCAACTTAACTTTACTCTCCACACAGCACCCCCACCCCGTTCAGTACGCCAGAGGGGAAATCTGAGTCTGAGCTTCAGCCAGAGGCTGCGCCAGAGCGTGAGCCTGAGCGTCAGCCTGAGCCAGTGCGTGAGCCTGAACCTGAACCTGAACCTGAGCCTGAGGCGTCTGCTTCCACACATCAACTCGACCAGCACGAGCAGCCGCGTGCTCCGAGCCATCACAATGAGCCGATAAATGGTGAGCAGGATCAGCAGGTCACCAGGAAGCGTGTTCCCAAGCCATCGACCGAAGGCCTTGTGTGGGCCACCTCGACCAATGGCGGGTCCCCGATCTCAACTCGCATTTCACGGTACGTAACCACCTTACCTCCACGCCTATCTCTTCCTTCTTAACCTTCCTCTCCACACAGCACACCCACCAAAAGAACGCCAGGGAAATCTGAGCGTGAGCCAGAGCCAGAGCATGAGCATGAGCCTGAGCGTGAGCCTGAGCCTGAGCCTGAGCCTAAGCCTGGGCATGAGGAAGAGCCAGAGCCTGAGCGTGACCAGGACCAGGACATTAATGGAAACGAGGATAGGCAGCTGCAGGGCAATGTCGATATTATTGAAATTGATGATTGCGATGACGAGGTTATGGCCAATGCTAGTATTCTGGATATTGGCGGCGAAGTAGAGCTGGCCGGCCAACAGTCGCCGCCGCCACAGCAGATCGATCGGGTGATGGATATTTATGTAATAAATGGCCGTAAATATATTCGATATGATGCGGCTCCTCCACCAATTCCCCCCCCTAAACTGTGAGTCGGTTAAGTTTCACAATCGCTGCCCGAATCCCTGACTAACTGTCTTTTTGCAATTTCCCCAACGCTTTGAACACAGGGTGCCAGAACAGATGGATATGGCGGAGTACGATCGCCATTACCAGAGGCGTATAAGGGAGAAAAAACTAAAGATGGCCTTGACTTTCAGTGTCAACGAGGCCCGATTTGGTGTCAAAGTCATAAACGCTATTATAAAGACGCTGAACATGAAGGTAAGTCGTCGATTAAATAAAGAAAACTAATACTATTTATAAGCTCCTATAATATATATATTATATATCCTCCTTTCCGCTTTCCCTCCAGGATCGGGTGGCTGTATCGAAGGTCTGCACCACCTGGGCGATGTGTGCGCGAGACAACGCTGCCTGGAACCGGGTAATCCTAAGAGACACCGAGGTGAACAACTGGCGCCTTCTTCTCACCGAAATGGCGCGCCACGGAACTACCGAATTGGATATGATGGGCGTAAGAATGGCCGATCCAAAGCTACGATTCACAGGCGACCTACGCGTACTCAAGACGCTCTGTGTGCTGCGCACAGACGCGACCACTAACACATTTCTAAAGATGATACAAGGCAGTTTGCCGCAGTTAAAGGAGCTGAGGTCGACCTGCATTAGCAGTCACCTGCAGTTGAGCAGCTTGGAGAAATTGCAGAAGCTGCGTGTTCTCCGCATCAGGATGACTCATCCTCGGGCCCAGGTCTACGCCCTGGAAAACGTAGCCGGTCTAAAGTATCTCACCGAGCTGAGTATGCGCGGTGTTACAAACATGGGAAGCCTCAACGTGATGCTCCTGAAGAACCTGACGCGTTTGGAGGTCCTCTCGCTGGGATTCTGCGACAAAGTGAATTCCTTCGATTTTGGCTGGCGGGTGCTGCCATATCTGAAAGCACTGCGCACCCTTCGCATTGAAAACGATCACCGAGGAACGGAGATCTTTCCGCTCTTGGACATTATGCGCGGCGTCGCCCAAGCCGGTGGAGTCAAGGACCTTGAACTAATAAATGTTGATGTCGACGGGGACTTTAGCCAGCTCCTCTCAGAGTGCAGGTCAGTGGTGCGCCTGCTGTTAACGCCGAAGTGTCTTCAAAATGCCGCAAAAATGATCAATGCCGTTATGGAGGCGATCAGGGACAACGCCGATCAATTGCGAATTTTCCGTCTCGGCCTCGTCACTCAATTGCTGCGTGCGACGGAAAATCTTGTTAATGGAAATCAAAAAGACGTGATACCGGTGCAGCGCCCTGTGCCCGGAATGGCGGGCAACGACGACCTTAATTGCTGCACCCCGGACGAAGCCTGCACTGAGGATGATCATGGCCAGTGCGTTGCCTTCTTGCCCGTCGATCGACTGGATGCCATCTTGCACTCAATGATGCCCGGAAAGGGGAAGGCTGTGTCGGTGGCCAAGGTGGCCATGGCAGAAACCACAAACTTAAAGTTTTTGCCGCGCGATGACAACAACTACGACGACGACGACACCTTCGCCTACAAGACGGAGATGGAGAAAAGAGAAGAAGACGAGGTCTACGCACCGATAGACATTGATTAATATAAGCGAGGTGGAATCCCATAAAACACAAAAGATCTGCAAAAACATCGATGTTAAATCGCCGATGCATCGATGTTTTCCCGTACAAACACCAAAACATACGACAAATCGTACATTTTCCTTGTAAAAACATCACAAACATCAAAACACTTAAAACATTGAAACATTTAAAACATTGAAAACATTGAAAACATCGATGTTATCGCCGATTTATCCCTGTACAAAAATCCGAAACATGTGAAACACTGAAAACATCGATGGTTTTGCAGCTCCTACAACCAGTGGCAGAGAATGTCAAGACTGAAAGGGCTCGGCTTTAATTTTTTTTGTATATTTTTCATGATTATAAATTATTTCCGCCCTTTTCCTGGGCAAACAAACATTAGTTTATAAACAAATAAACAGCAACACTGTGTAAAAAACGGATTTTGAGTATAAAATGAAGAAATCAAGTACTGGGGGGAAATCTTAAAGGGGTTTTCTAGATTTTAAGGGATAAGGATAAGGAAATTTAAGCTCTACAATCTCTCAAACAAAATCGGTTATATTTTTATATAAATTGAAAGATTTTCACCCTTTTTCTTAGCTCCCTCCTCGAATAAATCGAAAACTGCCAAGCTCTTGCTTTGTTCCATACAAAAGAGTTCTGTTTTTTATTGCAATTAAATAGATTAGCTTAACAGTAATAATAGATATCCAAAAATATACAGTACAGTACACACTGGCTCTAAAGATAGTTCTTCATCGTCGTTGTTGGTTCGCGGCAAGCTTAGAGTTCAGTGTAAGAGTAGACAAAAAAAAAGAGTGTAAAGTACAAATGCAGCTGAGTTAAAAACAAAACACATTCCGTTGCGTCATGCGGATCGAGAATATATATATGTGTGTGTGTAAATATAGATATAAATACGAAGAAGACCGCACACAGAGGCTGTGCGCATGATGAGGCTGCCATGGCAAGGAGCAGGATAATAAATTACGCCCGCTGAGCTGAGGGGGGACAGGGCCCCTCTGTGCGTACTGTGCGTAAGAGCTGCCGTTTAGACATGGTCTAGGCTAAGGCTAGGGGGGGGGCTAGGACTAAGGGCTAGGCACTAGTTGTACTCCTGCTTGGGGAAGTAGTCGGGCACAAAGATGTGTATGATGATGCCGGTGGTCATCAGGGCGAAGTAGACGATGACGGCCACCCACCAGAGGATGCGCTCCCAGCGCCGCACCTCCAGATTGCGCAGCACCCCGATGCCCACCAACAGACCGGCCACGGCGCCCGACAGATGCGCCACGTAGCCGATCTGATCATACTGGTCGGTCAGGTGGCGGTATATCGAGGTGCCCAGGTCGGTGAAGCAGAAGACGAGGAACGCCAGCAGCTGCACAATGGCGTACTCCATTTCGGAGTAGTTCTGTTTGAAGGGGGTTAGAAAATGGTATCATTAGTGCCATAAATCCGCGGCAATCAGTGTCGCCTACTCACCATTATAATCGTGGCTATGTGCGCCGTGATCAGGGCATAAACTCCGCCCGATGCTCCCGCCAGGAAGATGCGCGGACTGGTCAGCGAGGTGCCCATCGAGCCAGCCAAGACGCCGGCCAGATAGACCAGAGCAACACGCCACCAGTGATGCACCAGCTCCAGGGCGATGCCCAGGAATATCTGAATGATCAGATTCATCATCAAATGCATGATGCCCACGTGGACGAACATGTAGCTGACGAAGCGCCAGCCCTCGTAGCGCTTGTAGGGATTGTAGATGAACAGTGTCGCCGCCGGTCCGCTCGTGCTCTCCCCAATGTTATCCTGGTGATTGGGGTCGTCCCTAAGGGAAGATGTACAAGTGTTTGGGGATTAGTGATAACTTCTTTTAATTTCAACAACAACAGAAACATAAATGTAATTTTAACAAAAAGATATGGTTTTATATCAGGGTTGGGCATCGCATTTTAAGCTAGGAGCTTCAAAAGAAACGGTATTAGGGATGTGTATCAAGAGGAAGAGACCGATATTCCGTTCAATAACATATCGAAAATATCGATAATGTTCGCATTTAACTTAAAAATATCGATAATATCGAAGAAATATATTACAAAGTGATGCAATTTGTCTTTTTACCAATGAATCGGTATACATATCGGCAAATATCGATTAATTATCGCTATATTCTGTCTTTTCTACGCTGTTTTTACCAGCATATATCTCATATATCTCTTAATCAATGTCTGCCTCACATATCGATGTTTAAACAAAGGCATCTTCATCGCAGATTGATGGTTCTCCATGTACAAGGACCAATGCTAACGAATATCCTTAATAGTTTCCAGGACAGACACTGAAAACCGGCTACTATTACTCACTGGAAGTGTATGACGTCCACGAGGAACATGATGATCTCGATGATCGAGAATATGACCATGGTGAGCGGCGGCGGGCAAATGGACATCTGCTTCTCGTAGGCACCGTCGGGTTCATCGCCCTCCAGCGGCTTCGGTGGCGGCACCACATAACGACAGTAGCGGGCCAGCAGGTTGCGCGCCATCCACTTGTGGCGCAGCGACATCGCATAGAACTCCTCGAAATCGAGATGGCCATCGTTGTCCTGGTCGCCGCGCTTCAAAATCTGTTCGGCTATATAGGGGGGTATGTCCCGGCAGTAGCCATCGGAGATCAGCTCCTTTAGCTCGTGCGTATTGATCAGGCCATCTCTGTCGGAGTCGTGCTGTAAATAAACGATAATACGAAAGATGTTTAAATAATGCAGAATAAATCCCTTGAATCCTAAACTAATATCCCCAATAGAAGTCTTTATAATTACAATGCAACATTAATATATTATAAAGCATTTAATCACTGCTGGTAACCCTTACTGACAGCAAATACCTTTCAAAAGAATAACAAGAAATCGTGGTAGTTGGCCCTGAAACCCCAAGAAACCCTAAGCCCAGTAGGCCTCCTTTTATAGTGTCATTTTATATATATTTGTTGATCTGTTCAGTTGACTTCATCCCAGCATAGTTCATCCACAAATGGGGCTTCGTTTCGATCCAACAATTAATTAAAAGTTGTCGCCGCAACCTCGGCAGGAATGAGAAGCAATCGGCAGGAGAAACCACAAACTATACCGAAAGTAAGTGCAACTTACAAGGGAAAGGGATTGTGGTTCTGTATATATAATACATTATCTTAGACTGGATAAGAAGTTTGTAGGGAAATGGCAATAGTTTCTTGTGCTTGCAATCCAGTTCAACCTTGGCAGCCATTTCAGAGAGTTTTTTGTTAGAATTAATATCCATTACGTCGGGGAATCGATTAAACTAACAATTGCAGTTGTATTCGCCTCGAATTGGATGATATATGATCCCTGTTATATTGTGTGATTCAGTTGAAGCTGAACTTGAGTCGTCGCGACTTCCTTCAGCTCTTTTCCTGTGGAATTAAAATAGAAAAACACTTGGGACTTGGCCTAGGGCTATATAGATTGATTTCCTTCATCAACTTGAGGTTTAAATAAGAAAAAACGTTATTGAACTCCCCCAACAGGATGACGCAACTGACTCAGATCAATCGCTACGTGACCAGCTGGCTGGGTTGGACACCAGAGGCGACGGCAACGTTCGACATCTACCTGTCGTCGAAGAACGATGACGCCTCCACGCAGGAGTCATCCGGCTTTTACACCGTAATAGCACTCTATCTGGCCATGGCCATTGTCCTGGCGGCAGTGAGTTTCTTAACGGGTAATGGCAAGGCCACCAGCCGACCAAGAAAGAAGCGTAAGTTGGCTCAACAGCAGCAGCAGACTCCATGGTGCTACAGCGCAACGGGCCTGGCACTGACCAAGCTGATCCGCCAGCTGGACAGACCCAAGCGATCGCGGCATCAGCAGAGCCTCTACCTGCGGATGCGATTGCGGCGACACTTGGAGCAGGAACTAAAGCTGATCGGGGAACTGCAGGAGAAGGGGCCCGAGCTGGGGCTGCTGGACTGGCAGGATGCCGAGGATGCCGAGGAGACCAACACCTACTTCGATCTGCCCTCCGAAGCCGAGCAATAATACCCCAAGCTTAAGCCAAATTCTACCGTGAAAGAAGTACCGAAACCATTCACAATAAACATGCTCAGCACAAACAGATTCCTCGTCTCTTTGATTGATTTTGGACTTGCGAGATTGCCTCAACAGCAACTCATATGGTGTCCAGGTAATTGTGGCCATAAAAGGCCAGGAATGCAACGGATCCAAACGAGAAACGAGCTCTGTGGCCAAAACGGGGCTAATCGAAAACAAATCGAAACTCACTTGCAGTTGCACAATCAATCGGAGCGATTGGAACGAGATAATTCATAGGTTTAAGCCCCAAGAGTCTCTTAAATATTAAGCTTCTCCAGCTTAGTTCCTTCGAATATATTCCCCGATTTAGTTAGCTTAGATCTCATACTATATATGGCGTTGTGTTTGCTGGCAACTTGTAAGCCATAAAACAATAGTTTTCCAGATAAGCGAAGCGATCGTATTGCCTACAAATGTTTGGAGGAGGTGTTGGGTACGAAATTGAAACCATTTTACGTATAACTATTACAAGGCAGTCTCTGCATTGTTTATTAAATAACTTCCAAGAACAGGGCATTATGCTACTTGAGTAAACACCAGTAGCCAAAGACAAAGGCAGAGTCAATGTTCGTACCCAGAAAACCCAGAGAGAGAGAGCTATTTATATGAAGATATATACTGTGGACAATCAGATATATCCGTCCATTCCATGCCATCCCAGACGATAAGCGCTTTCTCGGGGAGAGGGCAATTGAAGAGGCTTAGTCACTCCAACAGAAATATCATCTAGCTCTGGTATTTGGCTGATATCAGGAAAGGCACAGGCGCTGCTTATCTGTGACATATCAACATGATATTTCAGAAATATCAAACTGTAGCCATTCAAATAAATAGCTTAGCTTCAGGTATTTCCCTCGATCGACACATTTAAGGATATCATCTATAAGTAAGATCCAAGGGATAACTACATTATCTTTCTATTTCAACAGTATCTCCCAGGAAATGATATATTATTATATATATTAGGAGGTATATCCAAGGGATAACTACTTTATCTTTCTATTTCAACAGTATCTTTTAGGGAAATGATCTATTATTATGGGATACTGAGAAGGGGCGTGGTTCCCCAAGATTCTGGACGATAGCGATGTAATTTCTTATCGTCAGGGTTATATCGCAAATCGTTGGTGTTATGCTTAGTTGGGAAGCTCGCATAATAGTGCTGTTTCCATGTGTATTTCGGTTATATCATGGATAGATTGCGCATATTGAATGGGAAGCTTGAATGTTTGGAGCCAGAGAACCCGTCGAGATAAGATTACGAGCAGCAAAGAGCAGGAATGTGTCCGAAAGAATTCCGCCAGCCGATTTCCAGCCCAGAATTAGATCGAATTTGTACAAAAAGTATGCTAATCAAGCGACTTTTATTCGATTTGCATTAATTAACGCCGCCTCAGGGATGCATTGAACGCGAATACAGATATTTCCAGGGTTGCAGAAAACCCAGAAATCATCCCGTAAATCCCCCTGCAAACAGGTGGGCGGTGGGTGGTCATTCCGGGCAGGGGGGAGGGTTAAGTGACTAACGCCACGCCGCACAGACAGACAGCAACACACACACACGCACACACACACACGCGAGAAGCGAAGACAGAACTCAAAGCGAGCAAACAATAATTTATAACCGGTTATTTTTGTTCCTTTTTTTTCACTCGCCGCCCCTCTGTCACGATAAGAAAACTCACTGCCAGAGTTTTCAATGTTAGGAAAACAGAGTGCAGCTGAAAAAAAACCTAAAGTAATAATCAAATGTGAGTCGTTCGTGGAATAACATAATGCTCGGACAGGCACACACGAGGTGCAAAACTGAGTGACAGAGGGGCCAGTGACGGGTTAAGCCCTCTCAAGAAAAAGAAAACCAAGCGAAATTTTATAATAAACAACTAAATACATACATAAATGATATAAAGACGCCAGCAGGCAATGATATTATCTCAAGGAAATAATATATAGCTAGTTTTATATGGTATTTCTCCTCAATAATAATTCCCTATTTGCCAAGTTTGCAAAAGTCACGTTTTTCGAAAATATTCTGAGATTATTTTTTGCCTTTCCGCTTGAAATAAATAAATATTACATTTCTTGCTGTTTGCTTTGTAATATTTAAAAATTACAACAACTATATGTTCTCAATTTCATAAAGAAGCTAAAAATAAAAGAAAAAAAGGCTAAAAATTATAAGATCTCTAGATCCTTTTTTTTTCCTAAGAATAAATATCTTTAAAATAAAATCAAGAGGAGGAAAAAATATACATATATGGCTCAACAATTATTCCCTATTCTGTGGGTTTTCCTGGGGGTTGCTTTTTCCCTCCTCAACCTTTGTTAGTTAAAAATCCATTTTATTAAGGAGCAGCGTGTGTGCGTGTCCCATTCTTCGACCAGTCCCCGCTAATGGGTTAAGGTTGGGTTTTATTTCTCTCTTCTAGGGAGTGCGAAGAGCGCAGCACTAGCGGATCGATGCTAACAGATGATTCACCGAAAAGGCAACTTTCACCAAGGGCGAGAAGAAGACGGACAGACAGCCAAACAGCACAAGCAACTTCATTCACCGCTAAGTGAAGCGTACATGTGTTGGTTTTATGCGTGTGAGTGCGGGCCGGCTGTTATAATTACAGTTGTGCACATCGTGCAGTTTTCGCGGAATTTCAGCAGTTTAACAAATGGGGGAATTTGGTTAGTGTACCTTGTCGAATATCTCATGCATCTTGCGCCGATCCTCCGGCTCCTGGGAGTTGGTCTGGTTAAGCGGGATCTCTTCCATGTCAATGGTGTCCTGGCGCAGCGTCGGTGGTCGTGCGGGGGGAGAGCGTCGCTCGGGGGGAATGGTGGGATACAGGCCGTTCTCGACGTCCCGCTGCTGCTGTAGCTGCAGCTGCTGGGCGGGCGTCTGGCTCTGCTGGCGGTTTACAGTTTTCACGGGCATGGTTCACTCAAGGTTCTGACCGAGATCGGGACAGAAATCACACACACACACAACACAAAACAAAACTAATCCCAAAATTCGCTCACTTAAATGTACCGCAATCGAAATTGAGACCGATACCGTTAGACGAAATTCAATTACAGCCTTTGCTTCGACTCATCGCCCGCGGTTTGAGTCCCGATAAGATTAAGAACTGCGGGCCATAAAAAGTGGTCGAAATGGACGCCGCTTGTCTTGGACTTGGCCCAAACGAGAATGCCGTGTCGCGATGGTGAAAAAAACAAAGCGGGAAAAAGTACTGGCCAACAAAAAACTGAGAACCGTCACAAGACTGTGGCTGAAATACCAACGGGATCGCGAAAAGATACCGAAATGAGATTCAGTATATACGGGAAATACACAAAATAAGCTGAATAGCCAGCAGGTTGGAAACTTGGGTAAACCAGGTGCCAAGACGCCATTCAAGAGTTTTATTTGGAACAAAAATTGCATTCCATAACAAAACTATATAATAAGACATTGTACAAACTTCTATTCTATTTTTCTGTCTCTTTTTTCTGCTATTAGGTTTTTATTTACAGTTTGGCTGATGAAAATGTGGCCTGAGCTCTAAAATTCGACCGTTAAGATGTATATTTTAATTTTAATGTGGCCTTATTAATAAACTAAATAAAAGAATTGTATTTTAAATTTAAAAAGTGTGCTTTTCATGGTCAATTGTTATATTCAACATCAGATGAACGAGGGAGTGAAAATAAATCGATGTTTGTGGAAATACTGAACTTATCGATGCGACGAGCATAAAATCGATTCGACCTCGAATACTATTTCGCATTCTATCGTATTTTAATATTTAAAGCTATTGTATGTGCCAAAATTGGGCAACAAAAACATATATCAATTTAACATAGTATATAGTCTTCCATACTTGATAAACTTCAATCCCTAAAAATTATGTAGAAAACATACAAGTTGAAGTCCAGATTAAAGCAGAAGCCTCTGCTTTATTTATTTAAATGGAAAACACAAACAGCAGGACAAATTTATTAAATTTAGTTGTATATAAATGGTATATAATGGTATTTATTTTTAGGGTGGGTGGTATTTTGATATCGTTATCGGCGCGGTCACCCTGGCTCTAGTTCGCGTTGGGGGAGGAGGAAGAGGAAGAGGAAGCGAAGTCTAAGCAAAGACCAAGAAAATGCACAGATCGCGATCGGTGCAAAAGGCAATGTGGAGAGGAAGTATCGAAGCGTAAAAATCGAAGGCGGCCGCCAGCCATCAGCATCCGCGACGACAAAAACAACAACAATACGAGCAGAAAGAACGGAGGAGGCAGCAACAACAGTCAAACAACAACAGAATATACATCACAGCGAGCACAGAAATACACACAAAAGAGAAATCAAAATAAAAAGGTACATAATATACGAAAGAAATACAAAATACATGCGAGTTCGAAACGTATGTGTCTATGTATAATTGTTTGATGAAAAATAGAATTACTGCATTTCAAATAAGTACATTATATACACATATAGGTGTGAGTAAGAGCCTCTTTGTGTCTGTGCGCGCTTGAGTTTGGGTGTGTGTGTGTGTGAGAATGCTACAACAACAATGGCAGCTTGACCCCCGCACAGCTGTGAATGTTTTCCATCTCCGTCCCGCTCCCACTTCCATTACCATTTGCACCCACTACCATCCATTCCTCCCTCCACCTCTTTCTATCCTTCCACTATCGCAAATCAAATGCAAACTTCGATTTGCAATGCATGTCACTTGCTCTAGCTCTGCCAATTGGTTTTTACTTTATTTTTGCCTATTACCGTTAGTCAAATCCTATCGATCCCTATCGACTTGTGGGTGTGTGTGTGTGTTTGATCGTGCTTTAACTCCCGTTAAGTGCAATAATTCTTTGTTGTGCTATAGCTATCCCTTTTGCGCAGCACACCACCCACCCCACCTCCCCGAAAACTACGCACTTTGCTTTTGGCCTGCTTATTGGTTATTGCGTTGTGATTTCCTCCGCCCGCTCCTTTGCTTTTGCGTTTTAAAAATCTTATCAGCACGTACAATTAAATGTGATGAAATGCGGAGTAAAGACTTATTTGCTAAATTTTTTGGCCCCCCATATGTATATGTATATGTATGTATGTACGAACACCTCTCCCTTCTCGCACACATGCAGTCAATGACCCAATAGGCATTGTGTGTATGGCAGTGTGTGTTGCAAAAACACCTCCAAAGATGTCTCCCTAAATTTGGCTTTGTTTTTGCTTTGCCTTTGATTTGGCTTGGCTTTATTTTTAACCCTTCGCTAAAATGTTGCATTTGACCTCGTTCAATTGTGGTGTGCTGTGTCTATTTTGTTGCTAGGCTCCACACACACGTGCACTTTTGAAGGGCATCGCCACTTCGGCTTTGGCCTCTCCGTCCTATTGCGGCCCTGCTGTTATTTCTCATTTCTTTCCTTTGCTTTTGTTTTTGTGGCTTTGCCTTGCTGCATTTTACAGCTGTCCTTGATTATAGCTTTTCTTTGCTTTGCTTCACTTTGCTTTGGTTTTCATTTCTCTGCTCTCTTTCGCTGTCCCTCTTTGCTGCCCATCGCTTTGTTATTATGATTTGGCTTTGCTGGGCGTGCGAGGGAGCGGATAGGCTGGGGTGGGGGAGTAGTACTGCACTGGCATCGGCAGCGGCAGCCCTCTTCCTCTTCCCGCTCCCTGACGCCCTCACTCCCTCGCACTCTCTGCTTTGCGCTTGCTCTCCTGATTGTCGCTCTCTGCTTCATGCTGGCTCTGCCTCTGCTGGCGCTGCTCCAACGTGCGCTGCTTTCTGCTTTGGGGGCTCGAAACTCTGTTGCCAGTTAATTTTCAGTAACTAGTTGAAGTAGACAACAAAACGAGCGAAAACACTCGAGCACACACACTCCTATATGCATAAGGGAGGCGAGGAGGCAGCAGCAGCAGCAACAACAATAACAATACCAGCACCAATAGACAGCAGTTGCAAGTAAATAACCAAAATGTATAACTATGTATGTTTTTTTTTTTTAATTCTACAAAAGGCCAAACATAAGTGTGTCTGTGTGCGTTGTGATAAGAAACGTTTCTCGAAATTCTTTGTGTGCCTTCCAAATTTGAATTATTAATACATACAATGTGTGTACATAGATAGAAATTGAGAGCGACAGAAAGAACAAATTGTTGTTTAAAATTGCAGCTGACTCGCATTTATTTATTTTTAATTTTTCTTGTTGTTTTTTGTTATTGTTGATATTCCATGTGGGCGCATCACTCTCGCACACAAACACACTCTCAAACATAAAAGCAAACCCAATAGCAATGGCAATAACAACAACAAGGGCAAAATGGAGCTCGAACAGTATTACTTCGCTTATGGCGCACAGTGAAGCCACAACAACAGTAATTCTCCACATACGCACACAGATGCACGCATACACAGGGGGCTATACAGAAATCGAAAGAGAATTTCACAATTTGTTAAGCTAACGAAGCCAAACCGTGGCAAAGACAGAAACGGAAAGACTTTGTGATGGGATGGGGTCGTGAAAGAGACGTGATAACGGGTGGGGGGGAAGCTTGGGTAAAAACACAAGCACACACACACACACTCGCAATGTGCACGAGAGTGGAGAGCGAAGTAACAGCGGAATTAGCTCATCCCTGAGCGGGAGAGATGCAAAGACGAAGGAGAGAGAGCTGCGGAAGGGGGATAGTAGTCAGATGGCACAGTGGATCAATTTGGTCACCTAACTGCATATGCTCGAGTCAAGGGGCAGGTTTAAATATCACACTCCTTGCACTTTTCCAATTTTCCTTTAAAATTCAGTTTATATTTATTTAATTGGCAATTGTAACACATTGTAAACATAGTCATTTACATTATTAAACAACAACATATTTATATTCATTGCTAAATTTGTTGAATTGAAAAACGCAATAATTAATTAAATTAAACCTTAACCCAAGGAAGTAAGTATGCTCATATGGAATAATAACAACTTGGCTCCTTTTGAGGCCCACGGTAAATTTGTTGATTTCAAAATGATTGTGGGGGCTGCCTCTCTCTCGCCAGCTCTATTATGCTCTCGCCCACTGTTTTTCCCTCTCTCTCTCACTCTCTCTCTCCCGCCATCTTTCTCGCTCTCTTGCTATGTGACTTTCGAGCGAGCAACAACATTAAACAGCTGAGCTTGTTTGAAAACAACAGCCACCCAACCATCTGAGCCCAGCAACCACTCGCACCAACCTCCTCCCGCCAATGAAGGGCGCGCCACTGGAGAAGGAAACGGAAATTGAAATTGAAACGGCATCACCCAGAGCAACGGGTGGCGACGTAGCGAGTCGGAGCTAGAGCTTAACGGTATCCCCAAAGTATGCAGCATAATTCCGGTTAGCAGATCCTTTTCGAAGGACAGCAAATTTTTGCAAATGGCAATGACGTAGTTGAGAGCGATGGAGGCAGAGAGAGATAGAGAGAGAGGGAGAGAGTGGATTGGGTTACGACGTCACAGATTGCTGACATAGTTTCCTCATTTAGGCCAAGTATGCATTTCCACCAGTGTTTTCAGTGTGTTTGTGTGGCTGTGTGTGTGTGTGCAGAACAGATTCGCTCAGCTCGGTGACCTACATAGCCGCGAATATAAATATATATGTTTGTATGGATAAATGTTGCACATAGGTAACTTAGCAACTCAGAAGGCGACGCGACATCCTCCAGATCGTATCGGGAATAGCAATCGCCAGCAGAATGCAGCATTATCGAATGTCCAGGCGAATCCTTTTCCTATAAAATCGAATAAGTTCCAAAGGCTTAACCAGAATCGAAACAAGGACGAATTGCAGTTCCAAGGATGTGCATTTCCCGCTCTTTTTGTTATCAGCGCTATCAGGCGATTTCAACTCGTCTCTGAAGGCCCCGAAAAGTATGCCAGGAAATATGTCACTCGCTTAATGCATTCTAGCTTTATTTAGCAGACTTTTGGCGCCATTTTCCATTGGTTTGGCTGCACCCTAGACCCTTGAAACCTTATGGTTAATATAATTACATGTGCCAGGCTCTTCCTAATGCGTTTCCCTCCTCCTTGCAGGCCGCAGCAGCAGCAGTTTCCTCTTTCGTTCTGGACCCTGCGTGTGAGAGTTGACGGATGCGGAGGAGTTCGCAGCCAGCGGTGGAGCAGCAGACGACGACGAGCAACGGGAAGTGGATAGAGGAACCATAATAGCAATAAACGGAACATAAAACACCGCCTTAGCCTTAGAGAAAGACAACGAGGAGACGACGACGACGACTCCACATAGACACCAAATCAAAACCAAACCAATCAAAAGCCCATTTCCAAATCCCCAACTCCAGAGTAAGCGTCAAAATGTCCTCGCCAAGTGCTGGTAAGCGTCGCATGGACAACGATGTGATCAAGCTGATCGAATCGAAGCACGAGGTGACCATCCTGGGCGGCCTCAACGAGTTCCATGTGAAGTTCTTTGGGCCAACGGAGACGCCGTATGAGGGCGGCGTGTGGAAGGTGCGCGTCTACCTGCCCGATAACTATCCCTTCAAGTCGCCGAGCATTGGATTTGTGAACAAGATCTATCATCCGAATATCGACGAGTCCTCGGGCACCGTTTGCCTGGATGTTATCAATCAGGCCTGGACCGCACTGTACGATCTCTCGAACATCTTCGAATCGTTCTTGCCGCAACTGCTCACATATCCGAATCCGGTTGATCCGCTTAACCGGGATGCGGCCGCCTTGTACCTGCACGAGCCGGAGGAGTACCATCGCAAGGTGGCCGACTATGTGCAGCGTTATGCCACCGAAGATGCGCTGCGGGCGGCGCAGCAGGAGCGGGAGAGCAGCGACAGTGAGTCGAGTATGTCCGATTATAGCGAGGATGAGGCAAGGGATATGGAGTTATAATATCGGTTGGAGCGCCAGCAGCCAACAACGGATCTACCGCTAACACTAACACTGACAACAGCCTAATACATACATATATATATATACAAAAAACAAAAAAAAGGAACAAAGAGAAATGAGAAATGCTTTTGAAAGTCCCCCTGGCCCCCCCTTAAACGAAAAACAAACAAAACCACAGTAGAAAGCAACAAGCAACAATATATATATATTTAACATATATATATATCTATTTAATTGATAACAAAAGATTGGATTTTAAGATAGAAAGTGATTCGATGATGGCGTGTGATGAACTGCGCACACACGCACATACATACATATAAATATATATATATATATACATACACTATATATACACGCAATGCATATATATGTGGGCATATAGACATATATATGCATTTACCTAATGTAAGCAGAAAGTAAAGGAAAATCGAAACAGAGACCAGACACGAGGGAAACTCTTTAGTTTAGCCATCAGTAGCTGATAACGAAGATGACAAGGAGAACGGGGAGGAGAGCAGGGGAGAGATGGATGATAAGACGAAGTAACGGAGGAAGGCACAGAGAACGAGAAGAGGAGGCGAGGAGGAAAGAAGCAAAAGAGAACAGGAAACGAGGAGGAAAGAAGCAAAAGAGAACAGGAAACGAGGAGGAAAGAAACAAAAGAGAACAGAAAACAGAAACGGAGTCAGCTGAGAGAAAGCTAAAAGCCTAGATGCAAAAACGTAATTACAAAACGCAATATAAACGATAAATAATATTATGTATTATGAATGTGACGATGTCCTAGCCCGTTGCCCGTTCTACACAGTTTTAGAGAGCAGCTAAGAACGTATCGTGAACACCAAGTACCACCATGAAAAGAGTTTTTATTTCGGAAAACACTAACTAATAACACATCCTCCTCCTCCTACCACTCCTCCTCAGTACGAATTCACATCTAACTGGACACAGGACTCGGCAGTAGAGTTCGCTTCGCCTTAAGATTATGTTATGTTTCGCAGGATCCTTAAATTCTAAATATCGCCTCTCGATCCCATCTATTCGAACAAATTAAAGGGGGCGCAAGCCCCGCCCATTGGACTCGGCAGCAGCAGCTTCGACTCTGCCCAGAAAAAGAAAAGCGAAAGCGATCGTGAACGAAAGTTAAAGGAAGAAAACCAAGACAAATCCTAGAGGAAGCGTGGAACAGAATTAACGTTGCAGTTCTTTTTCTTGTTAATTAATATTATATTGTACGGTTATTATGTAATGTTTTAAAATAGGATTCGAATTGATCGTGTAATTAAATGCAATAACTTTTATGTCTTAACTTATGCCACCCGTGTTTAAGCCAAAATCAACTCTGTTTTTCTTATTTTTTTTTTTTAATATATGCATATTATTATTATTATTATGATTGTCATTAAACAGACACTTTACGTTTATCCTTTGGGTACGCCTTACTACTTACCCCGCAACAGTCGCATCCCGAATTGTTAAACGGAACCAGGCTTGGGCACCGACCGATCCTGGAGCTCCGGGATGTGGATAAAGCAGCACAGCAGGGCGTGGGGTTAAATCAAATCAAAGTGCAGACATATATAGACATTACCGATTACCGATTATCGATTACCGATTACCGATCGATCTACTGTACTGTGTACTAAAAAAATAAAAACAATACTTACGCCTAAGTCTAACAGAACAGAATTAATGAAAGAGTAATATATATCTGATAGTTGTATATAAGTTACACACGCGCCTATATATCCAGATTCTATCTATCTATCAGGACACACAATAATTAAAACGTAATTCAAGCAATCGAAGAGGTCGGCGGGTAAACAAAAAACACAAGAAATATAACAAAAAATATGTTGTTACAAAAACAAAAGTGAAATCTAACAAATAAAAGTGAAAACGAAAGAAAGCACAGAAAACAATTAATATCGGAGGCAGGTAAGCTGGGGGAGCGGCTTATAACCAAAAGATGCGTAACGTCAGATTCGAAAACCCCTTCTTCTGGCCCTAGACCGCTCTCTACTCTTTCGTATGACGTTACTCATCTTAAAGAGGATTCTGTCTTTGGTAGTGCGGTATGCGACATGCGGCATGCGGTGGGCGACACTTCCTGGCCCTGTTTTGTCAATAAGTTTGGGTTTTTGGCCCAATAGCCTGGCACGGTTACCTGACATACCTTTACCTACTCCAACTGACGAAAGTCTGGGGCATTGTCAACGGCAAATGCGGGCTCCTCCTAGCCTCCAATTCCGCCTACTCGAGGAGCCTTGGAAACTGGCTAATGGCGCGCGCTACCTTTGTTTGTTGATTCCTTGGCTTTTTTTCGTTTTGGCCCAAGGGCCGAGGGACACGGTTTAACGCTCCTGCGTGGAGTTAATCGCGCAATCAAAACAACAACAACTGCAGCCAGGAGGAGCCACAACAGCCAGGAGCAGACATGGGTATCTACTTTAAAGATCTATAAAAACAACAACATTTCGTGTGAGTGTGCGGTGTGTGCGGAGTGTGCGGAGTGTGCGGTGTGTCAGTTTGGATTGTAATTACTCCTGGCGGTTCCACAATTGCCCCAGCAATTGGGTAGCCTTGGGCAGCTCCCAAACGGAGCCCCGCGGGCGGAATACGAAATAGTTTCGCCACTTTTTCTGGGGGCGAAAACTTTCCCGGAAGTTCCTCGGTGGCGTTGTGTGTTTTAAAGGAGCTTTAAAGTCGGCAGAAATTGATTTCTGGATTTAAAAGGCCACACAAAGGACTTGGTTGCACACTTTTGGGAGTCCTTTTAGTTGATTTCAAATTCAAAGCTATTTTGTATGCACTCCAGGACCTCTGAAAAGGATGTAAGCTTGGTGAAAAATTCAGGAAAAAGAGTAGAGGAAGCCTAGAGTACTTACCATTAAAGTTGCATTTAAAAGTTACGCTTTCCTGGCATCCAGGCTGTTCCTTTTTGGCTTTTTCCTATGGAAACTTTAAGAAAATTAGTATTATGTGAAAAATCGACTTTATTGATTTCCCGTTGCTAGGCGAAACAATAAAATAAGTTCTTAAATGCTTCATAATATGGGAAACTAATGAAAAACAAAAATCTAGCACTTAAATTCAGTTTCGCTATTAATTTCCTAACAAAAACCATTAAAAAACAGGAAAAAGTTGAAGTGTTAATACTTTCCACCAGCTTTTGGTTGCTCCTCCAGTGATCCATGCCGCCGGCTTGCCAATCGCGACTGAAACAATCTTTGGTCCTGGCCAAAAAACCAAGGGAACTCACACACACGGCGCAAGGACACAAGGCCTGCCGTCCAGGCCGCCTGTCACATGGTGTATGTACATGTCCTGGTACAGGAAATTGCGCCCGGGAGGCAGCGAGTGCAGCCCTTTTACTTTGACGGACTGCCAGGTCCAAACATGTTTGATTTGTTTGCCTTAACAGTGGTCGAGCTTGGGAAGGAGGAGCGAGAGGAGCAGACCTCGAGCTCGAGTCCTTCTTGGCAACCGGTATCAACAAATTATAGGAAACCGTATGCCGCACATGGGAACGGGCCTAGACAGACGTGTCCTAACATGTGGCGCCCCCCGCCGAGCTAGAACCCACAATGGCAAATGGAAATGCTAATAAAATTATAGTGCCTCGGGGCCAACACAAAAAAAGAAAAGGGGGATACATAGACAGAGACCCCGCTACTTATACGGGTAATCACTAGATAATAGCATTTTTTCTCGAAGGCAACTCACTCCTGCTCGTGCTTGCAAAGGAGCACGACACAACAAAGCACAATGGCACGGGCCCCGGAGGGTGGGAGGTAGGCGAAAAGTACGAGTACAGATTGAAATCAAAGTGAACACAACAGCAAATGAGTGCACTCAAAGAAAATAGAGCTCCCAAGCGAAATCCCCTAAAGAATTCCGATAAAGAACCCCGATAAATAATTAAGGTTTTCGATTACTATCGATCCTTTCCCATCTCTAATTTAAAGTCAAAACGAAAGAGTTTCCTTTGGCTTTCTTTGCATAATATTTTTAAAAGGAAAATCACTTTCTAGCACTGCAATTTCTATGGCATTCCTGTAAAAAAGTAACAAACCTTATGCTATAAATAAATCATATTTAAGAACAGCAGAAATATACACAGAATTTGGTAGCTCAAACATTTGGTTGCTTACTTCCAAATACAATTTAAACAGATTTCGAAACTGTACTTAAATGAAGGAGAAGAAGATCATACATATTTACAGGGATGCCACAGAAATCGTTATGGATTTGGGTTTATATGAAATAGGGTCCACAAGTGGACATTACAAATAACTTACCTTCCAGCAACTGTCTTTTTAAAATGTAATAATTCCTTAAATTATGATAAGAACCTTCTAAGGAGTGGATCACGTTGTATAGGTATTTACCCCGAAGTTAACCCCTTTGAATTGATTTCGCTCAGTGCCTTTGAATCGCCAAACAATTTATGGGCAGAATGTGAACGCTATTACCCATTTCGATGGGCTTCGAATGGGTTTCCGGCGGGTAAGAAAGCGCCGCATTTGCATTTCCAGGCCTTTTGTTTGCTCTGTTCCACATTACACCGAGTTGAAGGGCTTTTCGGGCTCTCCAGGAGCGTAGGAGGAGCGCAGGAGCTGGCGGGTGAGCGTGTCGACTTTGACACATAAAGTAGCAAACCCACAGAGACACGCACCCGGGTGGCAGGAGGCAGGAGGCAGGAGGCGGGCCTGGTGGCAAGTGTATATGTAACTGGCAATTTGTGTTTCATTTTTTTTTCCCCCTGGGATTTGGCAGGCAAGGCGGGCGCCACCGGCAAGGGTCGTTCGCCAACACCGACACCCCAAGCAGCAGCAGGCGGAGGAGGTGCCGCAGCAGCGATGGCGGCACCCACAGCAACAGTGGCAACAACAGCCGGCGGAGGTGGTGCGGCCAGATCCACGCTACAAGCGAGCAGGACGATACTGAAAACGGTATCCGTGTTCCTTGCCAGCGGCAAGCGCAACTCGAGCCACCAACAGTCGAGGACCGCCGCGGCTGCCTTGCAGAACAAACGGCAACAGCGGCAACGGAGGATGGATGAGCTGAGCGGCAAAATCAACCCGAAGCTGCTGGACAGCCTGCGCAAGAAGACGCGCTTCACCAAGTACCTGATTTTCTGGGTTTTCCCAAGGGATTTTCCCATTTAAATTCACTCTCTCTTCCTTCGAGCAGGGACGAGCTGGATGCCCTGTGCCGGATCTATCGGAAGCTGGTGTCCAACTGCCAGTATGCGGCCAAGACCCTGGCTTCTAGTTCCTCGAGTGCGGCAATAGCCAAGCCCCATGCCGCCGTGGAGGTAAGGTGTCCTTTTCACTTAATTTCAAATTAAAAACTCATTTAATTTCATATTTAAAAAGCGTTTAAAGATACTGCCAATAGGTTTAAGATGAATTACACTTTTTATATGAAATTTAACCCTTTTAAAAGTCACCTCCTAATTTATTTGTTCCCTCAATGCACTGTAAATAATTAGGGAATCGATCGCATCGTTTTCCGGGAGCTGTTGCACAGCACCTTCGACATTGTCACCGAGGAGATCCTGATGGAGCGCATCTTCTGCAGCTGGGACAAGGCCCACGAGGGCCTGCCGCTGCGCCTCGAGGGCTGGCTGATTGGCCTGTCGACCTTCTTGCGCGGCACGGCGGCGGAAAAGGCGGCCTTCTGTTTCCGGGTCTATGACCTCAACACCGATGGCTTCATCACCAAGGATGAGATGTTCACGTTGCTAAGGAACTGTCTGATCAAGCAGCCGCAGGACGAGGATCCGGACGAGGGTGTCAAGGATCTCGTTGAGATTGTGCTTAAAAAGTTCGATCTGGACAAGGATGGCAAGGTGAGTGTTGCTCCTCCCCCCATCTCGTTGCGTTAACCTTGATTATCCGTGGCCAGGTGTCCATGGAGGACTTTATGGGAACGGTCACCGCGGAGCCGCTGCTCATTGAGGCCTTTGGCCAGTGCCTGCCCACGGACAGCGCTGTCGTCTCCTTCTTCTCCACTCTGCAGGTCTGAGATCGGAGCTTTGAAATTAATGATGAAATGAAATCTCTTAGATATAACAATTATTAAATATATGCCATTAAAGAAACCTTTGTTATTCGTATTAATCTGAGTTATTTGGGTTGTAACAATTGATTGTTACATGGAATGAGTTTGCTGTTGTAAACTACTGGTGAAGGGCTCAATATATCTCTTAATATTGCCAGTTGTACTCTCGAGTTATTATAAGAAAACAATTCGACAGAGTTATTGCAAAAAATTGCAGTAAAATCGAATTTTATTGCAAGTACACGGTCATACATAAAGCAATCGGTCGTAAGTCTAACTTGAACCAGAGACCCCGCATCACATACAGAAAAAAAAGATACAACGGCACTGGTAGTAAAAAAAAAACTAAAATCAAAAGAAAACACATTTAGAATTCGAGTTTTTAAGCGAACTCAATCCCCCATCCATGCTTTGCCTGCAATGTACAAGCACTAACGAATAAGAGAGTTTCTTTTTAGCTGTTTTCGATAAAGTTCTCCATAAATATTTAATAAATCGTTTGATTTATTAAAAGCCTTGATTTAATAATAGTTTGTCCCTCAGTGTACCAATGTAGTTAAGGCAAATTGCAGTGAAGCTAACTGGCTAACGATCCGGGGGCTCCAGATCGGATCAGATCGGTTAGGAAGGTGACCCCGACCCAGACACATATTTGCTGTAATTGGCACGTATCCACATTTGGCTCCCGCCCCGCAAGATGCACGGATGCACGGCTTGGGGCACTGCATCTGACGGATGCACTTCAGAGGCATTGAGCTGGCGCGTCATAACGAAATAGATGCAAGCGTCGAGCGGCGAAAACAATAAGCCAGTCAAGCGCTGCGGTAATGCGAGCTAATTTATTCGATTAGCCAGCCGCGTCCACACGCAGAAATCCAGAGCTGAGAACTGAGAACTTGGAACCCCCAGAAACCAGAACCCAGCACCCAGCACCTAGAACCTAAAACCTAGCACTGACTACTGAGAACTCGCGGTATCGCAATTGTCGCGAATCTTGTTTATCTATTGGATGCATTCATGCAACGCCCAGAGCTTGTCCCATTCGGCGGCATTGTTTTTATTTCATTAGCTTTCCACTCACCTCGTCTGTCGCCTCGCCTTTTCACTGACTGGAAGGTGGACCGGATCGGATCGGATCGGATCGCATCGGATCGCATCGGAGAAGCGGAATGTGGCAACCCGTGTAGCCACAAGGTGTCCCAGTTCGAGTGGCCGGAAAGGAAGAGGCTGCCCTTGGCGGCGCCTCTAAGTTCATCCGATTAGCAGTCTGTGTAATATATGTTGCTGGCCGCTAAATGTGGATCAAAGTTTATCTACACTGAACAACAATAGAACAACTTTAACTGCCTACGAAGAGGGAAATCTTCTCCATTTTACATATTATGTTGAAGCTTAGGAAATGGGTATAAATTTCGGAAATAGTTATTATCTGTGGATAATCAGCAGTCCTAGCTAATAATTGACAAACTCATAAGTTGTGAAAGAAAAACTATAGTTATAGTAACTAGAGCTCTGCAATTAATGTTTATACTTATATATTTTATAAAGTAAATCTACAAAAAGAAATATTACTCTTGTATTAAATAAAAGAATTGTATCTCAATAAGAAATAAAAGCAAAATAGCAATCATTAACCTATAACCTCAACGATTGATCTTATATATGGATATAATTAAGTTAATTAAGCGTAATTTTCTAGAGTAATAAAATAGTAAGTAAGTCATTCCCCTGGGACTTGAAAGGGCTGAGCTATAGAGCCTAGCTTAATCAGCTTTTATGATTATATGGGAATGACGTCTGGTACTTAACTACATTGTTGATCGGAAGTATTACGAATCCCTTAACCGGTGATCGCCCTTGGTGAGGAAATGTGTAAGCAAGATATAAAAAACATACTATATACGATTACGACTGAAAGAGCGAATGCAATTTTGTATTATTTCTATATTTATTTATTTTTGCGCCTGACTAATCGCTTACTGATATCGTTTGAGTAAGTTTTCAGGGGGTGCCACACTTTGACCCACAGAGAAAAAGTGATTCATCATGGTGAGTTGGCAGCTCCTTAGGACACATGGACCTGGACCTGCCAATCTAATCGGAATTTCAGATAGCAGAAAGCTAATGGACCGCAGAGGTCAAGTTTAAAGGTAGAAAGGGGCTTCTTAAAGAGCTTGTACTTATATTTATTGCATTCTCAGATATCCAAGATAGTTTATAGTATTTATTTCATAACTGACTTTTGTGTAAGTTCTACTTATGTAGGACAGGAAATATTTCAACAGACACATTTGCCTATGAATAGGAAGGTATTCTCTGAGATTAGCTCGCTTTCAAAGGGGAGGGGTTAAAGATCAGCCTGCAAGTCCTTATCTTCCTATTTCCGATTCATCGTGCTAAGGCGGAATATGGTAACGAGCTCGGAGAGCAAACTGATCGATGAACTGCCACTGACTGTTGCTCCGGGACCTCCGGGTTTCTCTTTATCAAATCTTCAGAGATACGTGTATCTCTGCATCTGGGGGATCGCTCAGGGTGCTCTGTGTGTATTTTTATATGACATATATATCATTTTTAGTCTTGGTACTATTACTATCGGGCCCTGATTAACCCACACTCGCGCACACGCCACACTGGAGCACTCCCAGCGGAACTTGGTCTCGTTCCATATAGATCCCATCGGATCGGATGGATTGAACATGTGTCGGAGCGATGTTTATAGAACGCTCTGTCGCAGTCGCTGCCGTCGGCGTTGCTGTCGCAGTCGCACTCGCAATCGCTCTGGCCGCAGCTGTATCTATGAGTAGTGTAGTGTATCTGAAAGTACGAGTATCTGGGCGTGTGTGTGTGTGTGTAGATTTGAAATAATAACTTATACGACCGGCACGGAGCGGTGCGTAGTGCGGTGTTTACTTTGCTGTACAATATTCAGTTCGAATTCGTTAACAGCCGCTAACGGTTTGCCACCAAAACTGATCTCCGCCGATCCCGAGATCCTTCGCAAATCCTTTCTGAAATTAAAATCCTTAAACATGTCGAAAGTGTCGCAAAGGTCAGTGTTAAACAAAATTAATCAAATCTAGAGCTGTTGGCAACACACAAAAAAAATGCAGGGAGCCAGAGAGTGAGAGTGAGAGCAGCCCCATTCCTTATCAAATGGAACAACTACACACTCGCTTAGAGCACCAATTATAATCGGCTATATGTAGGCGATAGCCGGGTCTTATCAGCCGCCCAGAAGCCACCTCCCCAGGAGCAGGGTTCAAGCAGGTGCTCCAGAAGCCGAACGAACACCTCATTTCTGCAATAGATCCATCCGCTGCGATGATAATCAGTGATCACCTTTGACCATTCAATGTGGCATAACGCGCCATCCAAATTAAAGTGGGTTTTCCCCCGAATTACCCTAAACAAAACCCTATTCCATTTAAAAAAGAACTGATCATGATTAGTTATGTGTGGAACCAAAGAGTTAATATATCTTTAAGGCCGGAGAAAGCCTTACAAGATTTTAACGGTGACTTGTGTGATCTTTGGCTTCTTGTTTAAATCTTCTGATGCTTCTCCCAAGTATCAAACTTAAACAAAATTCAAAAATACCCTGTTCTGCTCTAGTTTCCTTCCTTTGTTTGCATTTAGTTAATCACAGGTGTTGCGGGAACTGCAGAAATCTTCCACCAAATAAATAAACTTCATAAAAATGTTTACTCTATAAGTTGTAGGCATTATTTTAGCTTTTCCTTGAGCCATATTCGGCGCCATTCTTAAGAACACTTGCTGTGCATTGTTAGGGATGGGCGTATCAGAAAATGGCCAATCGATAGGCCAAAAGGAGCCGAAAATATCGAGAATATCCTGAGACACAATCGATTTATTACTTATCTAATATACTTTGATTAAGTGTATCTAAGATATTTCTAGATATAATCCCCAAAGAGAGCTTCTATATGTTTATGATAACTGGGCTTTTTAAGTTGAATTCAACGCCCTATTTCATTACTCATTACTCCATTTCTTGGGTGCATTTTTTCTTGGGGAAAAAACACCGCATTCATTCGTATCGGCACGGTTTGTTCAGAGTCAGAAGGTGTATTTATAAATAGCATTCCAGAAGTGCCGGCGATAAGAGCTATATTTTTTGTTACCTATTTTAATTTTCTTCTTATTTTACGGGAGTGTAAAAATGGAAGTGGAAGTGCGGGAGCCGAGGCCATGGTCAACGTTGGGTGGCACGATCATCATGTGTTCTCTCTCTATATTTATAGTAGAGTTAACCAGACTATATGTAGTAATATTTGTAGTTTATATGATGACCAAGATCGAGGCACGCAGCTGCAGCGGCGGCAAACAGTGTAATTAGGGAGAAAATGAAAACGAGCTGGGAAAAACGCTGAACACCCACTTTTCCCAGACCCCAAAAGCATCCGCATGGCGCAACACACTCAAAAAAGCAGTAAAAACAAGCTGTGCTCTATAAAAAAACAAATTAAGAGCTACGAGCTTAGGGTTACAATTTTATTTAGATTATGATTATGATTATGATTACTTTATACTTTGTAATCAAACAAACACCTTAATGTCTCGATGCACTGGAAACATTGCAAATTTATATATAAAAAGCCTCTATTTTGACTTGGATATAAACTGAATCATAGAGTATTTTCTCGCCGTGTAACAGAGAGAGGAGATGGATGCCAAAAAGGTCACTCGACATGGCGATAAGGTCCACACACGCACATCCCAAACGATGTGATGGCTGCGGTCATGCAAGAGTTGGACTCCCCGGATTAAACCTGACCCAGACTCACATTCCGCTCCACTTCACTTCAGCTTAGTTGCTTTTATTTCTATAATAATGATGCGCGGATCAAGGTTCAAAACTGGCAACAGCACGCACTTCTAACTAAGCACCAAAAAAAGCTAACATTTTGTCATTTATAACATATTAAAATAACATTCTAATAAGGAAGTTTTCAACTAAATTTGAGTGTTTGACATCCGACAAAATATCCGAATTAAAATGTAGCAAAATTCAGTAAATCTTAAGATTTAATACTGTAATGTTAACGAGGGATTGCGTCAAAAGGGTTGATTAGTTCAAAGGTGGTTCAGGCAATGACAGCTACAGCTTTTCTCGTTCTATATATATATATATATATACTATATATGAACATCACCCATCAGCTTAATTACCACACTTAGCTAAATGGGTTTGCCGGTTCAATGTTACAGTCTCCACGTGAGAAGTTAACCGACAAGGTGCGGATTATAATAAGTGAGAAAAAGATTAATTACGACATGCATTAAATGCACATATAATTTGGGCGTTTTCTGTCGGTATTATATTTCATATTTTTAAGCTTTTTTTAAACATTAGTTTCTTATCAACATGAAATATAATACTTTACCAACTGGAGGCTCATTAACTAAAAGGAAACTACGTAAAAGTTATCTTCAATTGTTTATCGAATTGATCGAAGTATACATTCGTTGTGTATCGAAAGCATCGATTGCTGTGGATTTTAAAAAGGATATTCCCTATTCAAGACCTATTCCTGTTTGCACAGGATCGTATTATCGAATTATTATTATTATTATTATCGTATTTATCGAAATACACCTATCGAATTTATCAAAATATTATTTTCCTTTCCAGTGCTGGCAACAGCAACAATGGCAACAGACCTGACATCTACAACGTCGTCCTTCTGGTCGTGGACATTGCGTTGCTGATTGTCAAGTTCTGGATGGCCATCGTCGAATCGTTAGTCAATCTGTTCCGGAGCCCTCCGCTGGAGGAGGTCAGCGGCAAGGTGGTACTGATCACCGGCACCGGTCATGGCATGGGCAAGAACATGGCCCAGCAGTACGCCAAGCTGGGGGCCACCGTCATCTGCTGGGATGTGAATGAGCAGACCAACAACCAGACGGTCAAGGAGATCCAGAAGAGCGGCGGCAAGGCCTACGGCTATACCTGCAATGTGACCAAGCGCGAGGAGCTGGTGGAGCTGGCCCAGAAGGTGCGCAAGGAGCATGGTTTCGTCCACGTGGTGGTGAACAATGCCGGCATCATGCCCTGCCATCCGCTGCTGGAGCACACCGAGAACGAGATCCGTCTGATGTACGAAATCAATGTGATCAGTCACTTCTGGATGATCCAGTCCTTCCTGCCCGACATGGTCGAGCGCAACGAGGGCAGCATCGTTGCCCTGTCCTCCTGCGCCGGACTCTTTGGACTTATCAACCTGGTGCCCTATTGCGGCACCAAGTTCGCCGTTCGCGGCTACATGGCCGCCCTCGCCGAGGAGCTGCGTCAGAAGAATCCCCAGAACAATGTGAGTGTGACAGCGTGACCCTGTGACCCCCTGAAACCTTAAACATCTCTCTCGTCATCCCTGTAGGTCAAGCTGACCACCATCTATCCGTACATGATCGACACGGGTCTGTGCAAGAACCCCCGCTACCGATTCCCCAACCTGTTCAAGCTGATCGCTCCCGATGTGGCCGCCGCCTCCATTATCGAGGCCCAGCGCCAGGGTCTGGAGGAGGCCTCCATTCCCCGTCACTACGTGGGTGTGGAGAAGCTCGGTCGCCTGGTGCCGCGCAAGGCGATGCGTCTGGTGAACGACTTCCTCGACACGGGCGTCGACACCGACAAGAAATAGAGAGGAGGACAGAGAGTGCGAGTCCTAGGATCCCTGGGTTAGTGCTGCATTCGCTGTAGGTCATAGAGCTTTAACATTTTTTTTTTGTTTGTACAACAACTCACACTACTACTGCTACTTCTGTAAAATAATTATCTCCTTTTAATTGCTGTGTGTGTGTACATAAGTGCAGCTAATTGCCGTTTGAAAAGTGAGTTTAGCGAGCTGTTAGAAAGGTTGTTACTTAATTAAAGGCGAGCGTAGTCGGGCTAATCGTTTAATATGTATATATCTTCTCTTTTTTTTTGTCGTAATAAAAGTCTCCAAAGAGTACTCCATTAAGTGATAAAGTGTTGTTTTCTGTTCGCATTAAGCTTGGCTAATTAAATGGGTGAGTATTTGTGTTGATCTACGTAGGTGTGTTAAAAAAAAAACAAAGTTTAGACCAAGAAGCCAAGTAAGCTTGAGTTTAAGTAGAAACTCGATTGATTCTTGGTTATCGGCCACTTTTGGTGTATCGATTGGCCATTTTCTGACAGGCTCACCACTAGTTCCGTTGTAGCTGCATTCGTTGTAAGGAGTGGCGTTAAAGGAAGAGATTAACCTGTGGTTAAACTATTAAATTGTACATTTTGGTGACCAGGCTAGACCTTTTAAGAATGAGAGAAACCCTGTTTTGAACTCGAAAGTTAAACAAAATAATTCAACTTAAATTTTGCATAATTTTTAATTCGTTTTCCAAGTGTGAATAAGAGAGAATTTGAGGTTTACTCCTGTTTAACCCTTTGCGATCGGGTATCCCAATTCGGAAGTCTGTGATCGCCTTCGATCCATTGAAATCCGCCGACTGCCAATGCTCTTCGTATCCTGCGACTGCCTCGAAATCCTCACCTGCGGCTTTTGCACGACATTCGATTCGGACTCCTTCCTAACGAACTCATCGCTCTCTTCGAAGACAGTGCGCTCCATGATCACTCTGCGCTTGGAGCGTTTCCGCTCCACACTGAGCACTATTTCCTGGAATTCGCTGATGGTCTTGTGGAACGCCTGATCGCCCTCGATCATCTGCACAAACTGATCTGGGTTGTCGGGATCGAGCTCGATAATGGGCGGGACACCTTCCTGTTCCCTAAGCAGCCGATCCTCCTCGGCCATGATCAGGGTTCGTCGCTTCAACTTCATCTCCTCGACGCGTGCCTCCAGGATCTTGCTGCGCAAGATCTCACGCTCGAACATCTGCAAAGGAGAGGGATTCATGAATTACTACCAATTAATGAGGCATCAGGGGAAACGTACGGCTGCGATGAGCGCCTTCTCCTTGCCGGTGGCCGTGCGCATGGACTCGGCCAGCGTCAGGATATGCGTGTCGCCGTTCTGCAAGCCAATGGCCAGCAGATCACCGTCCGGCCGAAAGACCACGCTCTTGATGGGCACCCTGAAGTCGATCGAGAGAATGGGCTTCCGCTGGTGCAGCAGCAGGTCCCAGAAATCGACGATGCCCTTGCTGTCGCCGGTGACGAACAGGGAACAGCGACCCGTGCTCCAGGCCCCGCACATAATCTGATTGATTTTCCGAAAGTACATCGTGCTGGGCCCATCCTTGGACTCCTCGGACCAGATGCGCGCCCGCCAGTCCCCGGTGACCAGGAAGTTCTTCACAAAGAACGGATTCCGGTTGATGCTGCGTATGGGGCCGGCGAACAGGGGATAGTGGGCGATGAGAGCCTCCGACGGATTCATGCCCTTGCGATTGCCCACAAAGACATGGCCCATGTCGCTGCAGATGATGAAGCGCACGGGGATGGTGTATTCGAACTCCAGCACCGTAACGCCATGCGAGTCCATCCGGGACTGTGGCTCACGCGGCTCCGGTTCGAGCAATAGCTCCTGCAGCGGCATTTTCAGGTCCCGTGTGTCCCAGTACTTGATGGAACCGTCCAGGGAGCCCGAATAGAACTCCGTGTTGGACTTGGAGTGCACCCAGCACAGGGCAGAGGTTTCCTCCCTGTGCGACGCCTCCAGGGGGCAGGTGCGCACCGGCAGCCCGCCCCTGGAGGTGTCCCACAGGCAGACCTGCCCCAAGTCGGTGCCGCCGACCATATTGGTCTCGTCCTTCGGACAGATCTTGGCCAGGCGTACCGCCTCGGGGCAATCGTAGTAAATGCGCGGCTTCAGCGGATTCTTTACGTCCCACACGAAGAAGCCGTTCTGGTTGCCAATTGGCTCCTCGGGCAGCAGACACACTCGGTCCTTGCGCCTGTAGCTCGGTCCTGCTTCCGACGTGGGCGGCGGCAGCGGCTGATTGGTGAACTGCGCCATGAACTGACGTCCATTGTTGGGCATCCATTCGATGGAGGACATGGGCCGTGACGGCAGCCACAGGTCATGGAAGACATTCGAGATGCGCGCCTGGAATGGGAACTTGAGGTCGTGGCCCAGTTCGCGCGGCAGTTCGGCAAAGAAATCTTGGTAGATATTGAGGGCGTTGTTCTGCTCTGCGACGCCCATCACCTTCTTGATCATGTCCAGCACCTGCTCGCCCCAGCTGTCCTCGCGCTCCACCTTCTTGCGGTGGCGCTGCGTCTGCTCCTCGTCCAGCGAGTTCACCTCCTTGGGCCACCCGCCCTCGTAGTGGTAGAGGCCGCGCTGGTCCAGCGTCACGTTCTCCGTCTCCATCACGCTCAGCGCCGTCTGGTTGCTTAGCTGCGTGCTGTGGCATGTCGGGTTGCGCAGGATGTACTTCAGGCGCTGCTTCCCGCTGGGATGGATGCTGACCATCAGCTCGTTGCGGTCCTGGAACAGGCATTGCTGCCCGAAGCGACGCCGCTCGCGGGTGTACAAAAACTGGTTGGAGTGCATGGAGTCCTCGGTGTCTGTTTATTCTTGTTGTGTATGTGGCTGTTGTGTTGTGTGTATAGTTTTTAGTGTGTAATGAAATTAGTTTTCACATTTTAAATTTGAATTCTGTCAACGCAAAAGTAACGGTTCAAACGGATCGGGGCAGCCCTGGTCGAAATATCGATAGTTATTGACAGGGAGTAGTGAGCCAGGGCTTCACACTCATCAGAAAAATGTTAGGAGGTTTTATTTAATTTATTATTTGTTAATTTATAAGCCCAATTAAATATTATAGAGGAAAATATATATTAAATATATGTACAGATATATAAAATGTATTTATTTTTTATTTATATTCTATATTTTATTTATTATGGAGCCCAATTATCAGCTTATGCCACGCAGGGTTTTCAGAAAAGCATTCTGAAACGATCTTAGTAGTCCTTACATTAAAATAAAGCCTAATATTGTGTATAAACAATTGTTTACTAGTGTTTACAAATTGCCGCATGAACTATCGCCGCACTGCCGCTCAGTGTGACCGTCGGCCCGATAGTCCAGTGCCCGGCGCAGTGCCATCGCTAAATGTCGAGGCAGCCCAGCAACAAAACACAGATGAAATCTGATTTCTCGCTTGCAGATTAAACTTCAAAAGGGATCAACTGAGAAGCGTGTGCCGGAGCAATCGAATCCGATTCTGGTTGAATCGAGTCCGAGACCCGTACACGACCATCGCCATGCAAGCTAGTGATTCGAATCCCGCGACCGCGGCTGCCGCCGAGCAGTCGCAGCCAGCGAGCACCACGACAACATTCGCCGCCGCCGCCGCCGCTGGCGAAGATGCGGAAAACAACAATGGACCGGAGGTAGGAGAGGCAGAGGCAGACGCCGAATATGATGCCCAGGCCGAGGCCGAGGAGCGCGAGGAGCTGGAACAATTCATGGGCGAGCTGCGCGAAAAGATCGAAAGCAAGCGCCAGGTGCGCCTGGAAAACTCCAGCTTCGAGCTGCCCGGCGAGGAGTACTTCGCCCGCCTGGACTCCAACCTGAAGAAGAACACGGCGTTCGTGAAGAAGCTGAAGGTGTTCACCGCCACCCAGCTGGAGGCGCTGCTGCGCGAACTGGCCGCCCTCAATCTGAGCAAATACATCTCGGAGATATGCGCGGCGCTGGCGGAGGCCAAGCTCAAGATGACCGATGTGCCGGCCGTGGTCACTCTGGCCTCCCGCCTGCATCGCACCTACGCCGACTTCGATATTCAGTTCTTGGAGGCCTGGCAGAAGGCGCTGAACATCAAGACGAATGGCGAGAAGATCGGCAATCCCAGCAAGCTGCGCGTGGACCTCCGTCTGTTCGCCGAACTGGTCAGCTCCGGGGTGATACAGATGAAGCCGGGCCTGGCCCAGTTGGGCGTGGTTTTGGTGCATCTGATTGCCCAGGACAAGGACGATCATAGCAACTTCTCGATCATACTCTCGTTCTGCCGCCACTGCGGCGAGGAGTACGCCGGCCTGGTGCCCCACAAGATGCAGCATCTGGCCCGCAAATACGGCGTTGAGGTGCCCAAATCGGACTTCCTAACCGCCGAGAAGCAGGCCAACCTGCGCACCATGCTCAAGGGCTACTTCAAGGCGCTGTGCAAGCACGTCCTCTCCGAACAGGCCGAGCTGATGAACATGACGAAGAACATACGCCGCACCATGGAGTGCAAGGGCGAGATCTCGTCGGAGAAGCGCGAGAAGTGCGAGCTGATGCAGGCGAGCTTCGACAAGCTGCTGGCCTCCGCCCAGTCGCTATCGGAGCTGCTCGGCGAGCCGCTGCCGGAGCTGGCCAAGGAGTCGGAGTGCTGCAATCCCGGCACCGTCATCGACAACATGCTGGACAGTGCCGCCTTCGGTGTGCTGGATCCGTGGGGCGATGAGGAGACGCGCGCCTTCTACACCGATCTGCCCGACTTGCGTCAGTTCCTCCCCAACTTTTCGGCACCCAAAGTCGACCTGGAAACGCTGGAGGAGCCCACCGAACTGACCGAGGAGGCGATTGAGGCAAATCTGGATGCTGAAATGGATCTGGACGATCCGCCGTCCACCATTTCGGACACTGCGTTGGAAACTGTGGGGGAGATGGAGGCGGCAGCAGCCACAACAGTGGCCCCGCCGACGCCCACCGATGAGGTGAAGCCCCAGAAGATGGGCAGCGCCCTCATGGAGCTGGGACGCCAGCAGAAGGAGAACCCACAGAGCCCCGGCCAGAGCCAGTCGCAGACCAAGTTGCGCCAGCAGTTCGACGCCTTCCAGCTGAACCTCTTCAACTGCGTGAACAAGGAGCTCATCGACTCGGCGGCCATCGAGTTCCTGCTCAACTTCAACACGAAGCCGCAGCGCAAGAAGCTGACGCGCGCGATCTTCTCGGTGCAGCGCACCCGCCTGGACATCCTGCCCTACCTGTCGCGCTTCGTGGCCATCGTCCACCTGTGCAACACGGACATGGCCGCCGAACTGTCGGATCTGCTGCGCAAGGAGCTCAAGTGGCACATCCGCAAGAAGAACCAGCTGAACATCGAGTCCAAGCTGAAGATAGTCCGCTTCATCGGGGAGCTGGTCAAGTTCGGGCTGTTCAAGAAGTTCGACGCCCTCGGCTGCCTGAAGATGCTGCTGCGCGACTTCCAGCACCATCAGATCGAGATGGCGTGCGCCTTCGTGGAGGTCAGCGGCGTCTATCTGTACAATTGTCGCGATGCCCGGCTCCTCATGAACGTCTTCTTGGACCAGATGCTGCGCCTGAAGACCGCCACGGCCATGGACTCGCGCCACTCGGCCCAGATCGAGAGTGTCTACTATCTGGTGAAGCCGCCGGAGTCGTCGAAGCGCGAGGCCACTCCCCGTCCGCCCATGCACGAGTATATCCGCTACCTGATCTTCGAGGATCTGTGCAAGCAGAACGTGGAGCGCTGCATCAAGATGCTGCGCCGCATCAACTGGCAGGATCCGGACACGACCAGCTATGCCATTAAGTGCCTCAGCAAGGCCTACCTGCTGCGCTTCCCCCTGGTCCGTTGCCTCGCTGATCTCGTCTCCGGTCTGAGCTCCTACCAGCCGCGGGCCGTCACCATTGTCATTGACAACGTGTTCGAGGACATACGCGCCGGCCTGGAGATCCATTCGCCGCGCATGGCCCAGCGCCGCATAGCGATGGCCAAGTACCTGGGCGAGATGTACAACTACAAGCTGGTGGAGTCCACGCACATCCTCAACACCCTCTACTTGATCATCTCGCTGGGCGTGTCGATGGACCAGAGCGTCGTCTCGCCCCTGGATCCGCCGGACAGCCTGTTCCGCCTGAAGCTGGCCTGCATGCTGCTGGACACATGCGGCCCCTATTTCACCAGCCAGGCCACGCGCAAGAAGTGGGTAACATCTTTATACAACCTTTTTCTGTGGCTAATGCCTTTCCATGTCTATTCTGCAGACTGGACTACTTCCTGGTCTTCTTCCAGCACTACTACTGGCTGAAGAAGTCGCATCCCGTGTTCAGTCAGTCGGAGAAGACCTCCGATCTCTTTCCCATCCTGGTGGACCACACCTACCGCGACTGCCTGGCCGGTGTGCGGCCCAAGCTGAAGCTGTACAAGAGCCTGGAGCAGGCCAAGGCGGCGATTGATCAGCTGCAGGAGAAGCTCTATCCCCAGCTAAAGGGCAACTGTGGCGGCAAGGATGCCCAGGATCCCTCGCTGGCCACCATTAGCGAGATCAACGAACTGGAGGACAACGTAGGTTCCCCCCGCTTCTTCCTTATTTATTTCTTTTCATTATTTCTTGCTCTGCCGGCACAGGTCACCGACGAGGAGGACTCCGGCTCGTCGAACGATCAGCGGGAGCGTCTGGAGGCCGAGCCGGAGCAGTCCAACGATTGGACCGAGAACGAGGCGGAGCTAATGCTGCCGACGCCCCCACCGCCGGAGAAGTCCAAGGAGGACCTGGAGTTCGAGCAGATGTACGAGAAGATGACCACGGACTCGTACCAGGAGCGCCTCAAGGAGCCGCTGAAGGCCACCGCCAAGGATATACCGGTGCCGATGACGGCCCGCCTGCAGAAGAAGTCCTACGACCAGCTAGCCCCTCCACAACAGATCTCAAAGGCGGTCGCCTCTGGCGGCGCCACGCTAGATGGGACTCCCAGCTCGCCAGGCCTCGCCGCGAGCAGCAGCAGCATTGTCTCCGAGATAGCGCCCGAGAGCAGCAACAAATCGGGCGGCAATGGAGCCGTACCCTTTGTACTCATGGTGCGCGGCCACAAGGGCGGCAAGCAGCAGTTCAAGTCCTTTGTGGCGGCCCCGGACTCCCATCTGGCCATCAACCTGAAGCGGCAGGAGCAGGCGATACGCGAGGAGAAGGAGAAGGTGAAGCGCCTGACCCTGAACATAACGGAGCGAATAGAGGAGGAGGACTACCAGGAGTCGCTGCTGCCGCCGCAGCAGCGCAACTTTACGCACCACAGCTACTACCAGAAGCCCAACAAGCACAAGTTCAAGCACCAGAAGGGCGCGCCCGATGCGGACCTCATCTTCCACTGAGACGGGGACGAAGTACCAGCCTTCCCAGCTACCAGCTTCTAGTTTTTAGCTTCCAGCTCGTCCTGTACGGCCCAGCGACTGCAAATTGAGAAAGGAGGAGAGACGTGGCTCCAAGAGTCCACACACAAACACACGCCGTACTTAAGCCCACACAACACTTGAAACCAATGAAGAATCCACGCAAGACTAGAGCCAGAAGACCGAAGAAGGAAGACAGCAGCCAACGGAAGTCTTTGGCCAGCTCAAGCTCAACGTCCTCGATATTATCCTGTACATAATGTAGAACGGATCAGAACCGAATCGAAACCGAACCGCCGCCCGTGCTGCTGCATTCTCCTTGATCTTCGGGCGAGTTGCAGCAGCCGACGTAAGCGCATATTGTAACACTACGTAGTACGTAACGTAACCATTGCCTAGACTTGTTTCGAAAACAGAACCTAATGTATACAACGACACACGCAGGATATGCATAAACGTGTTATATATTATACATACAACATATATATATATATATATATATATATATGGAGCAGGCAACCGATGTACATCGATTTTTCTTACCTCTTACGCAGTCTGAACACGAAGCCTGAGAGTGAAGGAGACAGAGAGAGAGAGAGAGAGGAGTTCTGTCATGTGGCTGTCATCGGGAATTCATCAGCAAGAGCGCGCTCTCTCCCTCTCTTTCTCTCTCAGAACGGCAGCCATGATATTCCCTCCACAAACCCCCCGGGTTCCCAAGAAATAACTGTTTTCTCTTCTCATTTTTTTCATTTTTATTTCACTAAAAATTAGCATCAAACACATTTTTATTTTTCACTTTTTAATTCGTAGTTTTTTCCGGTTTTTCTTTGCTTTTCTTCTTTAATTAATACAAAAAAAAAACGCGACTCAAAACGCAGCTTCTTTTCTTCGTTGCCAGCGCTTTGGGTTTACCTTTTAAATATTTTTTGTTAATCAGTAATCAGTACAAATGGCAAAAAAATATATATATCTGTTCATATACATATATATATATATATATATATATTTATATAGTAGTATTAATTTACTATTAATGATCCGAAAGAATTCAATAATAAAACAAAACACACACAAAGGGACTCTATTACGAAACAAAGAATTAAAAGGTTTTCCTTTCTTCCCTTCTGGCTTTCCTTTCCATTTTCATTTGTGGGAAATTATTTATAACCAAATTCAATTAGAAAACAGAAAAACAGAGAAGAAGGGCGGCCACAGTTAACAATTACAAAAGCTTAAATGTTAATACGCTTAAATATTAATTTGTAAAGTTAGCTTTTCTTTTCTTTTCTTTTCCTTTTTTTTTATAAAACAAATACGAGGACAGTTAAGAGGGGGCAGAGGAGGGAGGCGTTTACAGTGGCTCAGATCGGATCAGATCAGTTGTTAGGGCATCCTGCTTTATCCTTTTAAAAAACAAAAAGTTACTAAGTTACGAGTAAGAAATAAAATACAATAAAACCTAAAAAAAAGAGAACACAAAATCAAACATCATTCAAAATCGTTTGCTGGCGCTTCTTGTGTGTTGTGTGTGTGTGTAGCTTGTTGTGCGTTGTCCTGCTGGAAGCTCTTGTATATATCTGTGTATATATATAGAGATAATGTCTAAAATATATGTTGTTGCAAGGCACAAATCGTTTTGCTCGTTCAATACGATATTAAGGCTGCCCCCCCGCCGTCGAGGGGTTAAATGTATATAAAGATATATATACTATAGGGGGGGGAAAAGGGGATTGACTTAGTTTAGAACGCGTTTTCAATGGCAGTTTGACTTTAGTGGTTCTGGCACCCTGCGGCTAAGCAGCTTCCCGGTCTTTCGGTCGTTTCGGATTCGGTTCTGAACATATCTTCTATATGTTTTTGTATATATTGGCTGTTGTGGGGGTTGGGGTGGTTTCTTGTTTCAAAAGCACAGGCACGACGACGACGACACACGTAATTTTGCACTAATATTTAGCTTAGAGATGTTCATGTTCCGCGGCTTGATCCTTTTCACTTATTTGCCCGCATACATGGGGTTCTTGAAGGTGGAGGTGGCCTGCTTGTAGATGGGATTCTCGCCCTGCAACAAACGAAAGAGAGAGATGAGGATAAAACGCATAGATCCCCCAAATATTAAGCCATACCGTGTCCCACTTGGCATTCATGCGCTCCTTCTCGAAGCGGGCAAACTCCCGCCTATCGTGGATCGTCGTCAGCAGCTTCCACAGCAGGAGAATGGCCAGACCCACCAGAACGATGGCGGCTATGACGCCGAGCACAATGCCCAGCATGAAGACCTTGGGCGGGCACTCCTTCTCCTCCTGGGCGTGCACAATGAGGTCGCCCTGCTCGCTGTACTTGAACATGAACTTGCAGTCGTCCTCGTCGAAGAAGGTGCACATCTGCTCGTCCTTGTGCTCATCGATCACCACCTTGTCGACGCCCACGGGCGTGAAGGTCGTGCAGTTGCGGGCACAATCATCGACGTTCTTGAGGACGCCCGTATGGTACATTTGGCACTGGACACAGTCCTTCAGCTCCTGACACCGACCCGAGCATGTCGGGCACTTCTCGCAGTGCCGGCCCGAGTAGCGACCCTGATCGTTCACCGTGCACTTGCAGACGCCGCACTCGCAGGTACCGTGGCCGGAGCAGATCTCACCGCCGCCGGGCGGCATGCAGGTGTCGTTGGAGTCCTTGCAGGCGCAACTGGTGCCCGTCCAGCCGGGCTTGCAGAGGCAGCGGCCGCAGTCGCAGATGCCGTTGTCGGGGCCGGAGCACAGCTGGTTCTTGTTTCGTTCGCAGCTGAAGTTGTCGCACTCGCACAGCTTGCCGGACACCACCTCGTCGGGATTGGTGCGCTTGAAGCACTCACAGGAGCCGCACACGCAGTTGCCGCGTCCGGAGCAGTCCGTCGTCGTGGTGTTGTCCGCCCGGCAGCTGGCATCGTTGTTAATGGTGGAATTCATGTCCGAGACGGAGCACTCGCAGCTGTTGCCAAAGTGATGCTCGTCGCAGTCACAGATGCCGCACATGAAGGTGCCAAAGTCGTTGCAGTGCCGCGAATGCTTCTCGTAGCCGGTGGAGCCGGGCTGCTCGCACGGGCAGGCGCAGAGCATCTCCAGGTGGATGAGCATGCTCTCGTTGATGCCCACGGGATAGATCTGGATGTACTGGTTCCAGTCGCGCGGATCCTCCGGGCATTTGAGCACCTGGATCTGGGCGGTGAAGCTCACCTGCTGGCCCACCGTCAGGTTGTCGCACTTGGAGGTCTGCAGCTCGGGACCGCCGCTGAGGCAGGACGAGAAGTAGGTGATTTTAACATCGCCGGTGGCATTGTCCTTCATCTCCACCGAAGAGGAGATTTTCTGCAAGCCAAGTGGGGATTAGTCAAGCGCTTAGATCACCATTTCCCTGCGAAATACTCACAGCGTATTCCTCCTTGACCAAATCGACGACGTTGGACGAGTCGTTGGAGAGCACGGCCGCCGAGGAGCCCTGGATGTGGCCAGCCAGCTTCTGGTAGACCGAAATCTGGTTGTTGGTCACCGCAAAGATAATGTTAATGGCGTTCTCCTTGACCTTCTGGTTGATCTGCGATATGCTGGGATAGTCCTGCACTGTCGAGTGCGTGTACATGCCCTGCGGATTCAGATGGCACTCGCCGTCGTTCGGGGCAATCACGCCGCCCAGCTTGCCATCGCCGGCATAGTGGAAGCCGGCGTCCGTGGAGAAGACGAGCAGGCGACGGGCCTGTTCGCGCCATCCCACCTGCTGGCGGCAGGCAATGGCCTGCATGATCGCATCGAAGCCACCTTCGGGCGCATCCAGATTGCCGGACACGGCGGCTTCCTTCACCTCGTTCTATCGGCATACAGAAGGGGATAGATTAGCGTGGGAATTGCAGTCTCCAAAAGGTGGGTTAGACGGGGTGATTGTGTCTGATTAAGCAAGCAATTAGGGATAAGGAAAGCGGTAGCTGCTGCTGGCACACATCCTGCTAAGAGTTCTGTCCAAGATTAGTTTGGAATTCGGTTAGCAAACAAAGCAACTTCAAACCTTGGTCAATATATCAATAAACGCAGTTAGTGTTAGCGAAGAAGATAAGTGTTTCTGTGTAAGATAAGATATGTAAGGTATATAGACCAAGGCTATGATTAATGCAGCACTATTTTTGGGCTGCTTTCTGCACAGTTTTCGCAAAGAATATGATTTTTTGACCTGTGCTCTACCTCTAAGAATGTTGATTCCAAGTTTAGGCTCTATAGTTTATGATACCTAGGAGTAAAGGCCAGTTTTATGCCAGCGAAAGGCAGCAAATTGCATTGCATGGGCGTTACGCGTCTTATTATTACAAGGCAGTGGTGCCCACACGCATACATTGACACGTTAGACAAGCATTTGTGTGACTACACAGAACAGAACTAAGAACACTTACACAGTCGGTGTGTGCAGAGCTCGGGTAGCGAAAATTGTAGACTAGCGAGTCTATCTATAGGTATTTGGGCAAGCGGACAGACGAACTCTTTCAGTATCGGGTATAACACATTTCTTTATATAAATATAATATCCAGAGATTGTAGTTTAGACTTAATTAATGAAATTTAGCATTCATGCTTCCTATCAAGAGTGTGCCAGCTTAGTTGGGATAATTACCAAAGGGAATACCAATAACCAAGCCAAGAACATGCCAACATCTATGATTTATAACTAAGTGTATATAATGCTTGTTAGTTATAACTAATGCTTGATATATATGCTTGATGCCAAGACATAAGTAGGTTTATATTGGTTTATATTAATAGAACAACACCAACACCAAAATGCAAACCAAATAACTGAACTTAAAACTGGAAATGCAGTGAAACAAGGTTAGAATTAGAGAGTAAGTAAGGATGTGGATTGAATAATGGTCGAGCCAAGTCGAGTTAAGTGCCAGGCGATGATGCTATGGATCCGGTGGGGGCGATGACCACTTACAGAGAATCTATATGTGTCCGTGCTCAAGCCCATGATGTTTCGATAGCCATAGGGAGCATCGCATTTGGGGCAGGGCTCCACCAGGCTAGTTTTATTTTTTGTTTTGATTTTAGATTTCGGATTTCAGATTTCAAAAGTCAGATTTCGGATTATCGAATTCGGGCAATACACACACAGGTACAATATATAAATAGATATATATAGATGGATGAATGAAATCAAAAAGAGATAGAGAGAGAAACGAAAAAGAGAAAGGATAAATACGGCTATTCTGACAACATTGAGTGGTGCACATAATTACGATATCTATATGGTATATATGCTATATAGTAGTACGTATATATAGAGTAGGGATCAGTGTCGAGCGAGAGAGAGGCTGAGGAGATCCTCCCTGACCAGCGTCCAGTTTTACAACACACACAATAGTTCACAGAGAGACACAGACTTAGGACTAAGGCTTAATGCATAATGGATATATCGCAGAGATCGTAATACTTATAGTAATAATACTAGACAAGGGTAAGCACAGGGAGGTGAGTGTGGGGGTGGAAGGAGACATGCACAGTGACGCGGAATGGGCTCTACGGGGGGATGCACAGGAAGATGTGTGAGGTTTAAGCGAGCAAGTAGTATCGTCGTCTCTTACAGAAAAGCTTTCGGTGTTATTGTTGAGTGGCATGTGATTGCGGTAACCATAGGGAGCGTTGCAGTTGTCGCAGGGATGCTCGAGTCTATCGATTCGAAACGTCGCATAGTAGTTGTTGTTGTTGTTGTTGATGTTGTTGAGTTTGTTGTTGATTGGTGTTCGTGGTGGTGTGGTTGTAAGTACATAGATATTTCAACAAGTTAGATTGAGATTAGCTTGAATTCGGCATTAATCGAGAGAGGCTATTACTGGCGAACAGAGTCATGACTGCAGACATGAGTCACGCACGCCTATAAGGAGGAGTCACTCGGTCGATCGGTAAGTCGGCGCAGTTTCCGGCTAAGCGCTGACTAATCACCAGTGATATCAGCCCGGGGCCTAAACCTATATTACAGAGCGTTTCTTACGAGCTATTCTTAGCCGAGTCTAAGGATTTTTAACTAAAACTAAAAGTAATTCTACAAGCATAAGGCTCCATTCTGGCTTATTCTCTCTTCTTGAATCCATACTTACTTCTTGGGAATCGTGGAGACATAGGGCATCAGCACCTTGTCCACGAAGGAGCCAAAGCCCAGACGGAAGTTCGAGGTGATGCTCTTCATCGTCTCCGACAGCTTGTCGCCCAGCGCCGACAGCTTCTCCTTGTCATCCTCCATGGACTTGGACAGGTCCATAAGGTAGTACAGATCCACGGGATAGCCCTCCGCTTGGGTGTAGCTCACCTTCAGGTCGTGCTTTTGGTCTGCAATCAAACGGATTTCCATCAATGAGTTTCTGTGAGGGATTCATGGGCTCAGACGATCTGTACTCACTGATGCGCAGCTTCAGCTTCACCGACTGCGGCTTGATCTGCGTTATTTCGCTCGAGGACCAGCCGGCGGAGTACTCCGAGCCGTACGAACTGGAGAAGGAAGAGGAGGAGGATCTGTGGTATGAGCTCGAACTGCCGCCAGAGATTTGGCCAGCGCCTCCATAGCCAGCTCCATAGCCAGCGCCTCCAGCTCCATAGCCACCACCGCCGCCCATTCCTATTCCCGCCGCCGAGGCTGTGCCGGCCAGGGTTAGGTTCTTGTTGAGGAGAATCTGCTCGGAGGTGTCCGGATTCCACACGAACTCCTCGGGGCAGACGTTGCTCGTGTGCTGGAAGCACCGCGACTGGCCCTTGAAGTCCGGCTGCCTGCACCAGGCGCAGCTTTCGGTCTGGATGCACGTGTGGCACTTGTCCTTGGCCCCGCACGGGTTCTGTGTCAGCTTGCCGGCCTTCTGGGCCACCGCGGAGAGCGTCATGGCGGCTAGCAGGCAGAGTGCGAGGAGCAGAGCTCCCCGGCTAATCCTCGTGCTGTCGAGGATCATCGTTCGTCCGTCTGTGACTGTGTGCGTGTGCGTATGCGTGTGCTGGAGGAATGGTGCAGGAGGAGGGTTCTCTCTCGGCCTTCTCTGTCGCTTTTTGTGTGCGCGCGCGGCTGCAATGGGGAGAAAGCAAGTGAAGCGATTAGTTTCCCAATCAGAATGGGGGCTGCAGTTCTCCCAAGAACCACAGTGGCGGGCACAAAAATATACACCACTTCCAAGTCACTGGAGAATTTTTTCGTAAACTGTAATTACTTAATAAATAAACTCCTGTAATAAGTTATTCGATTTTTTAAAATTTAATTGCATTAATGCAATAAATGCTATTTTCGCGACCTCAAGTGTAAATGAAGTTCAGCTGATGCTGAACTGTTGATGTTCCGTGTTGCTGTGCACTGCTTTCTTTCTTCGGTCTCCTCTTTTTGCTTGCTTTTACGGCTGCCCGCAACATCTGCCCCCCTTTTCGTTTTCTTCCTCTTGTTTCGTTCGTTTTGTTGTTTTTGCTGCTCTACCTTAATGTTTAATTTTATTTTCTCATCAACTTGGCCAACGAGATGACTCATCTCCCACACTCACACCGTCAAACAAGGGCGCTGCGTTGGATAAACGAATTCATAAAGTTGTGTGGGTGGATTTACGTGTTTTTTGTTTTTAGGTGGCGTCAAAATCACACACAATCACACCGACGATTCAAGCAGCAAGGAAGGAAGGATGAACGGAAGGAGGAGAGGCAACAGCAAGCTGTCAATGCCTGCAGCGCACGTTCCGTTAGCACGCTCTTCCTCACCCATACACTCACTGCTTGCCTCTCTTTCTGTCGCTTGGGCTCCTGCCGGAATGTAAACAAAGGCTGGAGGGAGCGAGACAATGAATGAGTAGTCATTGTGAACGACGACGACTGCAGGCGGTTTCCACTTAAATGAATCAGAATCGAATCACTCATACTCGCAGTAATGCTCAAAATTCAATATATTCAATAACCGAAAGGGCTGCAGCTTGTTTGTTTGTATGCATGACCAAATGTCTGTTGCTCCACATGTCTCACACACACACACATACACATCTATATTTAGACGCCCACGCACACACATCCGAACGCAATTTGCATGAAAGATCGTGTGCCGCCAAAACAAAATAAAAAAGAAAAGCAACTATAATGTAAAAAATATACAAAAAATGAAAGAAAATTGAGTAATATAAACTCGCTATACCCTGCAGGCATTAAAATACTCCCTTTTGTGGCTCAACAAATAATAATAAATTGTTTCTTATAAAAAGCCGAACTGCATTAAGCTGACCTACTTGCATGAGGTAACTGCCGAAACTTATCGTTCTACGACCCAAAATAGACATGCGATCAGTCTGAATTTTGCATATTATAAGCTTTTTAATGAAATCAGACAATTGGCAAAGTTACAGGGCGCTGGTATGCAAGCCGAGCGAGAAAATCGCCAAAGTAAACAGAAAATTGGAGATTGTAAGGGGAGCGCGAGAAACAGTTGTTACTCCGAAAACACACACATGGGCGGGGTAGGAGGGATGACTCTGTCCGCTATGAATAATACCCTCTCTAACGAAAACGGCATATGCAGCGAGCACAGTTTTCTTCTTGTCTTATTTTTCGCCATGAACGATGGACGCCCACCAACACATGGACACATGGACACATGTGGGCGTACTGGTTGTGGAGGGGTCCCCTCGCACCCTCTTCAGCTGTGCCTCTCTGCTCTCCTGCCTGCCTACGTACACTCCAATCGGTGTGGAGTGAGAGACCGCTAGATCGTGCGAGTGGGTGGGGGAAGTTGCAAGGCGAAGCGATAAAGACCGAGCCCGAGGCGTAATCAGCAGTTGGCGGCAAGGCGTCGCCGATCTGCAGCTTTTAAATCAAATAAAAAAAATATCTTTTTTTATACGGGAAAAAGTGTCGTGCAGAGGATTCACTTTATGCCTCTTTCAGCTCAACAAACAACACTCAACACACACACACACGCACGCATCGGCAATGCTCGTCGTTATCGCTGTGTTCGTGCGTGTGTCGTCACTGCGAATGAAATCATCAGGAAAAAAAAAAAAAAAGAGCGCTCAGTGTTTCTTCTTTTCGTTTTGGCCAAATGCAGCCGGAATCCATTGATTTCTTACGTAATCCCCACTTATTTCAGTCGCCCCCTGACCGATGCCAGCACTTTGGTCTAACTTTCGCCGCGTTTTCGCTGATAATTCGCGAAATTAATTTCCATCAGGGGCGGTTGGTTGTTCTTGTTCGTCGTTTCTTTTCTTATTTTGATTTGCTCTCGCACACTTGTGGAGTTTGCTTGCTCACACACGCACACACACACGGCCACTCACTGTTCACACACACCCGCAGCGGATCTGAGTCAGTTGCTGTAACTCCAGAACTCTTTCTACTTGCTTTCCGTACTTGTGCGTTTTTCTCGTTAACTTGATCAGGTCAGCAATTCGACGCTCTTGGCCAAAAGAAACACTAAATGACTACGACAGCCGCAAGACCGCCAATTGGAAGCAAGAAATTGGAATTGGAGGATTGATAATTACATTACTGCTAGCGTGACCAACTACTGACTAACCGGACAAACACAAAAACGCCTATTTCAATAGGGGTAATTTTTCCCCACCGCGGCAGCTGGTCACACTTGCTTGGAAGAAGAACGTATTGAACTACGTAATGTACAAAAATGTATTCAAATGCATCAAGCCAGAGCGCCGCCTCACACACCGATGAAAGGATATTACCCTCCGCGTGAGCTGGTCACACTGGTCAGAATAACGTAAACGGTAGCAAGCAGTGCAAGCAGATTAGGTTGGACCTGAACAGTGTGACAAAGCAGTGCGATAGTAGTATTGATATACGAAATATCGATACAGTCGTGTATTTCGACCATCACTTCTAGAGTGGGGCACTATCGATGTGTATCCACCTCTAATTCAGTTAAGGTAACATTTCATGGCGATTTTCACGGTAAAAAGAGGAATATTGCTTGATAATCCCGGCCGCCGGCCATGAAACGCTCGTCCACGGCCCCCACCGGCAGCGGGCCCAACGGAAACCGGAAGCGAACGATCGCGGGCCAAGGAGGCCGCACCGAAACCGCCGGACCGCATTCCGCGCTCTATGCGCCATTTTGTTTCGCTTGTTACGTTTATTTTTTTTTTTTTCATTTAATGCGCGCTCTCGCTCGCTCTTTTTACACGTTGAAATCGAAATATGAAAACTCACCACCCGATCGAGAGAGCGGCTCTCCCGCTCTTTGGCGCTCTCACTCGGCTCTCTTCACCACCACCACACCACTACTCAGGCAGACACACACACGCCGCTCGCTATCTGTCGCATTCGCACATGGCAATGCGGGGTCATGTGTTAGAGCAGCACAGCCGCATAGAGCAGGCGCGTGCGCCTCGTGCCCTGTCCGCCGTGCACGTGTGTGCGTGTGTATTCGCATTTTCAGTAATTTCGAAAAATTTTTGTATATTTGATGGCGACAGCGAAACGCGCGTTTGTCGAAAAATCGTAGCGCGTACGTATATCGGTGTGTAGAAATTACTAAAAAATTGTGGTAAAAATCGCAAGAAATTATATAAATTTGTGATCAGTGTGAAGTGCTAATTGCGGGCCATCCGATGCGTATGGAAATTGCTGGAATAATCCGTGATTTTAGCGCCAAAAAATACATTTGAAAAATGTGAGACTTCAATGGACATGACAAAATTTTTTTTCTTTTTACTTTTTTTTTGGTGGTGGAACAAAAGCGAACGAAGAGGAAGAAGAAGAAACGTCTCTGACGTGTGTGTGAGCGAGCGTGCATTTGTGCTTGTGTGTGAGAGGAGGGCATGAGTGTGTGTGTAGTAGTCACCAAGTGAATAATATTAACTAAAAAAAAAAAAGTCCAGTAAAACGGCAAAAGAGGAATACACACGCGCGCGCCAAATGCGAAGAGAAATTTTACTAATACTAAAATTCCAATAAACGTGTGATTGTTTTGTGAAGAAGCGCATGAAAGAAAATACAATAAAATAACAACAATAATGTAGAAAAGTCTGTATATTCTGGATTTGTCTTGTTATTGTTGTACAATTTAATATTTTGCGGTTTGGCGGCGCCGTCCGCAACGTAAGCGCGTTTCGTTCCGTTGCGTCGCGTCGCGTGATGACTGTAGCGTATGCCGATGCTTACGTTGTGGGTTACGTTGTCGCTGGGGATTCATCACATTGGCGCTCTCTCCCTCTCTTTCGCTCTCTTGGCTCCCTCGCGCGCGCAAATTAATCTCCGGAAAAAAAGTGCTGATTTTTTTTGTTTGTTTTTATTTTCACAGTTTCCGCGCTTTTTAAACAGTCGTGTACAATTCTGCATGTTGTATATGTTCAAATTAAATACAACTGTTTCCAAACAACAGAAGCAGCAGCAAGCAACAAAGAATGCTTTTGTTTTATAATAAATGACAACTATACCAGCAGCCGAAGCAGCAGCACAGAAAAAAAAACACAGCAAACAAGCATCATTAAAAGAAAACTACAAGCTGCATAAAACCATTCGGATTTCGGATTATAAACATAAAGCCAACGAAAAGCGGAGAAAAGTAAGTTGAAAATCCACAGCGCACGTGGCTACCACCGCGTAAACCACCCACTCTGCCCCCCCAAAAGGTTGCCTTTCCTTCAGTTTTAATATTTCTTATTATTTTGGGAAGTTTTCCTTTGAAAAGAAATAGGGACAAGCATTTTCCGAGGGATATTCCGCAAAGGGACAGGCAGCTGCTTCTCGGCGGGTTTTCCAACCCTTTTTCGGGCCAAGAAATCTTCTATCTTCTCGTTATTTTCAGTTATCTTTGTGTAGATTCCTCGGAGATTGCAGATTTCAATAGCGATATCAGCGTTGCATCATTATTTGTTTACTTAATGGTATCTATAGCCACTGTCTGGGGTCTCTGGTTACTTTAGAGGTAAAAAAAAATGCATTATTAAACATTTTCTGTCAGTTGAGTTGTTCATTAAGGTCTCCTTAGGCTTGAAAATACATATTTAATGCAATAAATCAAATTAGTTGAACTGCAGTACGTTTATAGAGGGAAAAAGATGTACCAAGTAATCGTTTATCATTTATTCTTGCTTAAAATGTAGTAAACACTAAACATAGTTTGTAGTTTGTGGCAGAAAATATACGCTTTGATTAAACAAAAGTGTAGAATGCGCTTTGAGATGGTTAGATACATTGTGCAAGATTATTTGAAGTATTTTATCTGTCGCTCTTTTCTTTCTTCCCTCTCGCCTACTCCTTGCCGGCTTTTTGTGACTTCATTTACTTATTTGTGCTGTTGTTTTGTTATTGCAATCGTCTGTCTTTGGTGTTGCATTTGAACATTTGGCGCGTAAATAATAGGCAGGCAGACGCAAACGCAATTTGTTTGTTTACTTGTCGCTGCTTTGCGAAAATTGAAGATATGTTTATCGTAAATAAGCGGAAAATTTGCGGCTCTCTCTCGGAATCGAATTCATTGATGCTTTTTGGGGGCGATGCTTCTTCTTCTGCTGCCGCTGCTGCTGCGGTTGCTGCTGCTGCTGTTTCGTCTTCTTCTTCGCATGCTGCTGCTGCATGTTGCCATGTAAACCGGCTTTAAATTCGTGCCACTATTAGCACGATTTATTAACCTAGAGGGAGCAGATAGCTCCCCCTGCCCTCTCCCCTTAACCCATCGACACGACTGCCACGCTCTCTCTCTCTCTCATTCTCGCTCTTTCGTCGTTGTCGTCGTCGGCGGCGGCATACTTGCAGATACACAGAAGAAGCACAGCACAAACGCTTGCTCTCCCCGTTCGAATCGAATGCCACCACCACCACCTCTCTCTCTGGTTTCGATATGCCGCCATATTTGCATTACGTAGGCCCCTACTGTTGTCTCGCTCTAGCGCACGTCGCAGCAGCTGCAACTTTCAGTGGCGAGCGTATGTGCGTGTGTGTGTTTCACTTGAGTATTTTATTTATTTAAATAAAATTGATATATTTGCCCGTAGTTCAAGTGCAAAACAAAAATGGAACAATATTTAATCAAGGCATGCATTCTATTTAATTTTTTATCCCTATATGAGCTTAGCTTTTCTATTTGCGTTTATTTATTTTTGTAGTTTGCTTTTAAGGCGAACTGTTGACCTTTGTTTATTGGTGATTGAGGAAGTAATTAATTGTTGGTTATTCGAAGTACATTTTGTTGGGGAAATTAAAGCTGTGGGATAGCAATTGGATTATTGTGTTATAAAAAGCAAGCTGCTCGAATTTGAATCCCTCTCCTCCAGTTGCTTCATCCTCTTCCTAGTGGAATCACCATTTCCAATGCATGCCGTTGCTGTATATTTCTCTGCTGCTTCTTCGCCTTGTGCTCCTTGCTCTTATTCTCTACGTCATCGCCATCGTGTTCGTCTTCGTGCTATATTGCTCGTGCTCGTCGTCGTGTTGGTGTGTTTGCCTTGAATCTCTCGGCTCGGTTTGGCTGGCAATCGTTCTACGAAAAATTCTGTTGAAAACTCAAAGTCTACTGTACTACATAATTACAACCGCACGTTCGCGCGCTCTCGCTCTCTTCCGTTCTCGCTACTTGTGCTTGTGTGTGCGTGTGCGTGCCAGTTAATGTTTTGTTTTGTTGTGAGAGCAACAGAGAGGGAGCGAGAGAGAGAGAGCCGCCCGCTATTGCATTCTGCCGTATCTCATACATTCTCTCTAGCTCTACTACTCCCACCCTCTCCGCCATCCTCTTGGCTATTTAATATTTGTTATTCCTGAATATTCCCATTTTATTTGCGTGCTACGGCGGATAGAATGTGGGATACGTCATGATTTCGCTTGGCCTTCGGGCGTTCTTCCGTTTAATTTTGCGTCACACTCGCACTCACTCACGCACACACAAGCGCATACGAACACTTGGCAACTAACAAAACTACAGTGGGCCATAACTACGAACCCAAAACTCGCAATTGCAAACACAGCCTGGAACTGGAACTCCTCCCAAAGTGAAAGCGATCCAGCTGAAAAGAAAAGAGCGGTGAAAATAACATGACTCGCCGGCCGGCGAGACACACACACACACATCTAGATGTAGAGTGTAAATAAATTCGCAACATCAACAATAAACAAAAACCGAGCAAGTGTTTGTATATTTTTTGTTTTGCGTAAACAATTGAGCGTTCAATCAAAATGCAATTGTGAATCAAAACTGTAGGCGAGGATCGTTCGTACACACGAACTATATTTGTGGTAGCTGTGAATGCAATTTGTACCACTGTCAGTATGGAATATCAGACTGTGCATCTGTGTGCGTGCTTAGTACTGCGTTGCTCGCCCTCGCCCTCCTTCCCCGACTTCCTCGTCTCCTCACCACACCGCACGTACTTGTGTTGAGGGTGTCAAATAAAAAATAAAAGGTTGGAAAACGTTGGAATTACGTGCATATTATTGCCTTTGCATTGGCGTTGCAGTAACAACAACAAACAAAGCGAATGAATCATGCTTGCGCTGTTGTGTGACCAAGAATATTCAACTTGAAAAGGCGGCGTGGTGAATTTTTTTCTCTCAGTTCAAACACAACACACGCCGCAAGCGGTGTAGGTGCGTGCGTGTATACGTATGTACGTATTGCTTGCATTAATGGATATTTATTGTGTTTATTAACGTTTTTTTTTTTCGATCTTTTTTGTTTTTTGTATTTTTACGAGCGCCATTTGTCTGGTTTTTGCTGCCCCTTGATAAAGCCGCTTAATAAGTGCAAGCGGGACGGCTATATGGTGTGTGTGTGCGGCCGGGCGCCTCTTTCTTTCTCTCTACCATGTCGAACATTTTCGAACTGTATTTCGAAAAGCGAATTGGCTCTCGCCGCGCTCTCTCTCCGGCGCTGCTCTCTCCGATTTGCGGCCTGTGTGTGTTGCCGTTGCCTCTTTATTTTCGCTGTTGCTGTGAGTGCCAAAACGGCGGCAAAGTAACTACACACGACTGAACGGTGAAAATGTAAAAAAAAGAAAAATAAGCAGAAATAGCTTAAATAATAAAGTGGCCGCATCAAATAATCAAGAATAAATCAAATATATTGCGAATATTGTTGTGTAAAAATGTCGGGAATTGATTGTTTTGCACTTGGGGCGCTTGTGAGTTTTGTGAGTAGTTTCACGCTCGTTACCGTTCCCATTCTTGGTTCTCGTTCTCCGTCGTCGTTGTCGTTGTCGTCGGCTCTCTGCTTCTTCCCGTTTGCTCTGTTTTCATTCCACGAAGTTTCGTTGTCGTCGCGCATTTTGTTTATGCGATTTGTAAATTTGTTATTTTTGTTGCCTACCGCCCCCACCCCCCGCCCTCCCTTCGCCCTATTCTATTCTATTTCATTTTACGTTTTATTTATGTATTTCTGGTTGTTTATGTAACCCACCGTGAGGTGGAAGTGTTGTGAAATGCAAATCTCGGCCAGAGTTGAAAAATAATGTGCCGGCATCACAAAAAAAAAAAAAGAACAAGATACAAATGTCACATCCGAAGGATTGACAGGAAATATTTAAAAGCCGGGCGATTGTCATACAAATTTGTGATTTCTAATTCGATACGTTTTATTTTTTTCTCTCGCAGATAATTGCCTCGACTCGCCTCGCCTCGCCTCGCCTTAGCTGAATATAATTTAACGGATTAATAGCAGCAATAATGCCTACCGTTGCCTTATACGACGTATCTTACTTGGTCGCAGGACTCGCCATCCAATGAGAGGCGCCTGGGCCCTGAGAATCTGGAGCAGGGGTGGTGAGTACCAGCAGCCAAGGAGCCCCGCTAGCATCTCCGTTTACTAATCCTCGACCTTTGCCTATCCCCAAACAGTGCACAGACATTGCTGAGCATGAAGCAACAGCATAATCCCTCGACTAAGAACCGATTTGCATCAATCACAGCGACGAAGAGTAGAGCGGGAGACGAGCAAGCAATAGGAGGAGCATCCAGAAAGGGAGCCGCTGTCAGGAGGTGTCAGGAGCCAGCAGGAGCTGCGTCCAGGAGACGGGGGAGGAGGTGGTCGCCAACGTCAACGACGGCCACACAAGACTAACGATTAAGGCAAACGAAAATATACACGCACACACGTACACGCGCGAGAATCAAGAATATCAAGGACAGGAGCGGGACAAGCCAAGGAGGAGCGGCAAGGGAGGCCACAACGGCGGACGGCGAGGAGACGGAGACGGCCCGGGCGTGTGTGTTTGTGGCTCCAGAAAGTGAGCGTGAGCGTGTGTGTGGTGTGCTGCCCCCCAAAGTGTGTGCGTGAGTGTGCGTGTGTCGGCCGTCTCAGTCGAGAACGAAGAGGATACGGATACGGATCGCGAGTAGCCAAGCGCCACCATCAATCGATCAGCTAATCAATCCCTCATCCACACCACCAACTACAGCAACTACAGCAACAGCACCAACAGCACCACCACCACAACCACAACCACCAGCACCATGTCGTCCAGTGAGCCACCTCCCCGGTATGAGCCGCCCGTGGAGCCAGTCAATGGCATTGTACAGCCACCGGTGATGCCGCCAGCGGAGCGACCTGGCCGCAACACAAATCAACTGCAATATCTGATCAAGACGGTGATGAAGGTGATATGGAAGCACCACTTCTCGTGGCCCTTCCAGCAGCCCGTCGATGCCAAGAAGCTCAACCTGCCCGACTACCACAAGATCATCAAGCAGCCCATGGACATGGGCACGATTAAGAAGCGGCTGGAGAACAACTACTACTGGTCAGCGAAGGAGGCCATTCACGACTTCAATACCATGTTCAATAACTGCTACGTCTACAACAAGCCCGGCGAGGATGTCGTTGTCATGGCCCAGACGCTGGAGAAGGTCTTCCTGCAGAAGGTCGAGTCGATGCCCAAGGAGGAGCTCGAGCTGGAGCCGGTGACGGCCAAGGGTGGCAAGAAGAAGCAGCGGGTGCCAACCACGCCCAAGTCATCGGGCGGTACCTCAGCTGCCTCAACGCCCGGTGGCATTGGCGGCAGTGCCTCCTCAACGGCAGCGGTCAGTGGCGGCAAAGTGTCCGCTGCTACAGCCGCCTCATCTGCGCAACAATTGCCTGGCCATGCGGGCGCAACGGGAGCGAGTGGCGGAGCCGCGACACCCGGCACAACGGGCTCGGGACCGGGCACGCAAGCCGCCCGACCCGTTTCTGCCATGGGTGGCACGGTTTCATCGACGGCCGGCGGTGCACCGTCCATACCACCGATTAGCACAATGCCACCGCATACGGTGCCCGGCAGCACCAATACGACGACGACAGCGATGTCTGGCGGCGTCGTAGCTGGAGCGGCAGGCAATCCCAATGCCGTTGCCCTAATGGCCAGCCTCCTGAATTCGGGCCAGGCGGGCGGATATCCTGGAGGAGCACCCGGCCAAACGGCGGTCAATAGCTCATCGCTTCTCGATGGCAGCACTGGCGCCGCAGCAGCAGTGGCGGCAGCAGCAGCGGCAGCTGCAGCAGCGGCGGCGGCGACAGGAACAGGCGTCGGAGGAGCGGGTGCCGGTGGAGCAGGAGGCGTCGGCGCCGGAGCGGGAGGAGTGACAATACCAGCGGCTGCCGTGAATGCCGCCAACGCGGTGCAGGCCTATGTGAATAGTACGGCGGGAGTGGGCGTCGGTGTGGACACCGTGATACCGCCGCAGCAGCCCGCCAAGATCAAGAAGGGCGTCAAACGGAAGGCGGACACCACAACGCCAACGGCCAATGCCTTTGAGTCGCCGTACGCGCAAATGGACTCCAAATCGGCCAAGATTGCGACGCGGCGGGAGTCGAATCGTCAGGTAATTGGCAAGAAGGTAAGAGTAAGACGTGAGCCGAGTCGTATGAGTATGATCATGATCCCCGTTTCCCCTGTAAAGTTTCCTCTATTTCGTTGTTTCCTTTTCAAGTTTGTTGTAAATAATATATTGCACTGTGATTTTGTCCAAGTTCGTAACAATTTAAATTGCTGAAGCAGATTTTCCTTACTTGTATTGTCTATAAAAAATCTGATCCGATCAAAACATTTTATAATAATTGTTTGCTTTTAAAGCTTAAATTTAAAGTGAAGAAAATTGAACATTAATTTTAATTTTAATCGTTTTCAATTGCCATATATTTGCTTTCTTAAAACCTAAAAATAATATATTAAGTAAATAGCTTCGGTTTTTAATGACATTCGGTTTCCCCCTGACCCTGTACAAATATTACCCGCAATTAAAGCCCTCACATAATAGTTGTTGTATTTGTTTGAATCATTGATTAGTTTAAGCTATAAAACCAAATCGAAATTGCCAAAAATCAAAACTCAAAACCCAATTGAACAAATCATACACAATACGCTGCCTTGCCTCTTACTCGATGACCATTATTCATGAGATTGTACATAAACACACGTTGCCACCGATACTGAAGACTGATTACTGATTTTTGATAACTGATTACTGATTACTCTGATACTGATTACTGATCCTGCTCTTAACTACTAAAAACAACTGCTTCGATTCGCTCTTTCCTTACCCTAGCTTTTAATGCTAGTGCACTTTCCGCTTACTTTTCGGCACATGTATGTGTACCAGCTTCTTCGCTCATGCTTTGCCTGCCATGTACAAGCAAAGCAGCAACAACAGCTTTTAATTACCGTTAGCCACACTCTACAAGAGCTTTGCACTTGTTACTCTTCGAGCGGAATCACAATGAAAAGGTTCTGCTCTGGTAAAGAGAGCGCACTTGTGAGCAGAAAGCAGAGAGCCGATAAACGGGATCTGAACTGTTATTACTGTTACTTGTTACTGCCACTGAGAACTGTTACCGTTACTGACACTGTTACAAAGAGACTGTTAAAGGGGATATATCCTCTGGATATATCCTCCTTTTACAGCTCCGATCGATCAGCAATCATAATTCTTTTGTTTTTAATTCGATGCTAACCCCATGCCGCTTTTGCTCCTTTATTTCGTTCTTTTCTTTTTTCTTCCATTACGTTGATTTCGTTTGCACTCAATCAATCAATCGAACACTCAATCAACCAATCACCACCACCACCACCAACAACCACCAACAACCACCACCAACCACGAATGGGATCTTCTGAACCACAGGATCTTACATTCCAGGGCTCGGGTTACACGCTGTCGCCATTGGGCGCCGGTATTCCCGGCATTGGCGGCCTGGTGGGCGTCGGCGTTGCCGGCGGTCCCGGCGTGGTCAAATCCAAGGAGAAGCTATCGGATGCCCTCAAGTCGTGCAACGAGATCCTGAAGGAGCTATTCTCGAAGAAGCACTCCGGCTACGCCTGGCCCTTCTACAAGCCAGTGGACGCCGAAATGCTGGGACTGCATGACTACCACGACATCATCAAGAAACCGATGGATCTGGGCACCGTTAAGCGAAAAATGGACAATCGCGAGTACAAGAGCGCGCCGGAATTTGCCGCCGACGTGCGATTAATATTCACCAACTGCTACAAGTACAATCCGCCAGACCACGATGTCGTCGCCATGGGCCGCAAGCTGCAGGACGTCTTCGAGATGCGCTACGCCAACATACCCGACGAACCGGTATCGAATGCCGCCCACCACCACCACAGCCATGGACACGGCGGTCACGGGCATGGCCACGGCCATGGGGGACACGGAGGACATGGTCACGGTCACGGACACGGCGGCTACGGTGGCTCCTCCTCAAACAAGCACGACGGCAGCGACTCATCCAGCGAGGACTCGAGCGAAACGGAAAACGAATCCAACTCGGACGAGGAGCGCAGCGCCAAGCTGAAAATGCTCGAGTCGAAGCTGCTGGGCCTCCAGGAGGAGATTCGCAAGCTCTCCGAGGAGGCGTCCGCCAAAAAGAAGGCCAAGAAGAAACTCAAGGAGAAGAAGAAGCACATCGGCGGCGCTGGCTCCGGCTCCGGTTCAGCCTCCCATCACGGCCATGCCTCTGGCGGAGCTCTAGGAGCAGGCGGAATGGGAGCAGCCGGCAGCGGACCCGGCCTTGTATCAGTACCCGGCGGCGGCGGTGTTGGTGCCTTGGGCGCCGGCGGAGCGGCTGGCGCCAATCTATCCGCTCTGCTCAGTGGCTCGCTAGTCGGCGGTCCCGGCGGTTCGTCCGTGCCCGGCGGCGGAGTGCCCAATGTCTCGGCACTGCATAGTCAGGCGCACGATGTGGCCATGGGCTTTGGCGGCGCCGGCGGACCGCAGGCTGGCTTTGGCAACGTAGCGGTTGCTGTGGCAGCGGCGGGCGGCAAGGCGGGCGCATTGGCCGGAGCATTGGCAGCGGGAGCTGCGGCGGGCGCTGGTGGAACTTCGACCGGCAGCGGTGGCAATAGTAAAGGTGCTAAGAGCAAGGGCCAGCGCGGAGCCAAGGGCGGTGCCGTCGGCGCCGGCGGCATTGGTGCGAACAGCAATTCCGGACCTGGCGGAGCCGTCGCTGCAGCGGGCGCTGCAACTGGCGCTGGAGCTGTGGGAGCAGCAGGCGGCGGCAATGCCTCCAAGCGGGCCAAGGGCAGCAATTCGGCGGGAGCTGGCGGAGCGGGTGCCGCTGCCGCTGGCAATGCCAATGCCAATGCCGGTGGTGCCGGTGCGCGCGGCAGCAGCAAGAAGAAGCCCAGCCAGGTGATGAACTTTGACTCCGAGGAGGAGGACACGGCCAAGCCAATGTCGTACGATGAGAAGCGTCAGCTGTCGCTGGACATCAATAAGCTCCCAGGTAGGAAGAACTCAAATTAAAGAATAAAATTGGGCTTACTTGCTGTGCTCAGTGAGAGAAACTTCATTTACACAGTTGCAACGTCTTAACTTTACACTTTAGCCAACTAACTAATGCCAAACTTATCCCCGTTTCCACAGGTGACAAACTGGGCCGCGTTGTTCACATTATCCAGAATCGAGAGCCATCGCTGCGTGACTCTAATCCCGACGAAATCGAGATCGACTTCGAAACGCTGAAGCCGTCGACGCTGCGCGAGCTTGAAAGCTATGTGGCGTCGTGTTTGCGCAAAAAAACACGTAAGCCATATTGTAAGTTTGTAACTAAACCGAGACCACCATATACAAAAAAAAACCAAAAAAAAAACAAACAAAAAACAAACCAAAACAAAGCCAAAGCAAAAGCAGAAGCAGCAAGAACAGCAACAGCAGCAAATTCAAATATTATTCAAACATTCGTAGATAAGAAAGTCGAGACCAGAGAACCATATCCATTCCCATTCACCAGTTTCCCTTATTCCCCCTTAAATCCAGAGAGGAGAATTCCTTGTTCGAATCTACAGATAAGAGCCCCCCCCCCAATACCGAAAAGAATTCGAAAAGAAATTTCCGTTTTGGCTTTGCTGACTGCGCTCCAAATTTGATTTTAATTTCGAACCAAACAAAAAATTACACCGTAGTGGTCATGTTTAGTTAGTTAAACTCGAAAAAAACCAAACAATAATTGCAACAAAAGAATATATATATTACAAACTGCCAAATCCGTATGTCTAAGTCTCTCTCTTGAGCTCTCTGTCCTACCGATTCTTCTGTCTGTAGCTTATATATATATTATATACAATAAGTATAATATATATATAAAATGTAGTGCCAGTGCATGCGATTCCTTTCCGACACTCTCCCCTCAAGTATGTAGCTTGTGAATGCTGTAGATGTGTCGCACAAGTCTCCCTCTGAGCGACTCTTCAAGGAGGCTTCTGCGACACCCCGCTGATTATAGAGACTTCTTGATTGATATTGCCGCTTCACCTTTCCTTCGTCGAGCATGAATCCTCGTCCAGCCTTTCTCCATCTCTCTTTATCACTGCGATATATCCTATGTATCTATCTATATATATATATATAATTGTGCTCTTTCCGTTTCGCAGATAAAAAGCCTTCCGGCAAGTCAAAGGACGAGCAGATGGCCGAGAAGAAGCAGGAGCTGGAGAAGCGACTGCAGGATGTCACCGGCCAACTGGGGGCGACCAAGAAAACCGCCAAGAAAGGTATGTATGACCGCAAACTAAAAAAGAGATCATATCTTGAGGTTTATAAGAAGGAGAAAGAAAGCCAGATATGCTTTAAACCTTGTGTATAAATTCTATCTGCTAATAATTACTCCTAACTTTACTTTCTCTTTGCAGAAGAGTCGAACAAGGTGGAGGCGGTGCAGCCGGCGAATCCCGTGTCGTCGAGTTCCAGTTCCAGCGATTCATCGTCGTCGAGTTCGAGTGATAGCAGTTCGAGTGACTCGAGCGACAGTGAAGCAGGTTAGGACGCGCTTTGTTTGTTTGTTTTATTTAATAATGCCTTTTTTTTTAACTAGTATACATAGAGATATGCTCTATATTATGTGCTGCATATACATATACATATATAAGTATATATATAAGTATGAATATGTATATATATGTATATGCAGAGATATACATAGATGCGTTGTTTAAGAAGCAGACAACAGAACTCACTAAACGAAACAGAACCACTGATACGGATACCGATACCGATTCCGATTCCAAATCAGTTTCATACAGAAAACACACACACGACACGTACAGAATGTTTTGTAAACTTGAAGCCAGAATCGTAAATTGAAACGGAAACACCAAAACCTTAACTGAATACAAACCGAGTCGCCGCATAATCGTTTATTAAACTAATTTCAATTCAGAAAAGTAGAAAGAAGATTCTAACAAGTAGCGAGTAAAGAGTAACGAGTAGGAGTAGGAGTACGAGAGCGGCCGTAGAATGTGTAAAAAGAATGGAGAGTGCGAGATAGAGAGAGAGAGAGCTAACCACTTTGCAGATCAGATTCAGGAGATTTTGAACAGAGCGTTTTTTTGGCTTAATTAATTCAATTGGATATAGGTTTATCTAGTTATAATGTAATATTATTATACCATACCTTACCCTAACCCAATTAGCCAGTATATAGGGTTTTATCCATCGATTGATTGTGTTTCTAAAGTTCAGTATCAAGAACCCATCATACAAATCGAAATTCAAGCCGAAATAGAGCGAGATGGAGGGATATTAGGAGATTGTGAGAGCGAGACAGCTAGACAGAGGGGGTATGATGGCCAATAGTACTATTGTTAATAAACCAAACACACACACACACACACCTTTATTAATTTATTGAACTTAGCGCATTTTGTTTATGTTTTTGTGTGCTAAAACCAACAAGAAGAGAAATTGCAGGCAAAACAATTACTATAGACTCGCCCGTCTGACTCGATAAGAGAAATCGATATATTATGTGAAATCCGATAACTCAGCATATTGCATATTCTACTCTGTGGCAGTAAATGCAATCAAAGTAATGCCACGCTCTTTGCTTCCGCTCTTAACTTTTTACAAATTAGTAGCGGTAGCATTAGAAGAGCGGGAGAGCCAGACAAAGCATACGCGCTCTGCTCTCATCTCGCTCTCGATCTTCGACTACGTCTACGCGACAAAACTAAGAGCGAATTCTTTTTAATTATCAGCTCCTGCTCTCCAAAAAGTCAGAGCGTGAGCAAATCATCGAATTTTCATTTTCAAATTCAGCGAAAACCAACTCTGGTGCATATTATTAGAGCAATTTTTTTTAAACGATTTTTTTTTTTTGTATTTGTTTAGAATATCCAAGAACCAAGTTCGTGACAAAGTGCAATATGCATTTACTCTAAGAAACAAATGCACCGAAAGAAATACATGTGTATGGAATTTCGAATCATTAATTGGCAATGAGAAAGGAAGAAGGGAATTGTGAGAGATCAGATGTAATTATGTGTCAGTCTCAGTTTATTATTAAAATCGAATGTTTGCTGCAGAAATTAAAGAAGATATAGGGGAGGAGTTGAAGGATAAACGCGCTCAAGCCAGAGTTGGTGGTGGGAGGTACACCGATCTATCTGCGGGTCAGGCGGGTGTAGGAGCGACCATATATTATGTAGTAGAACCCATTAGACTCCACATAGATACCGTTCTTACCGACGACACACGCGACGGAACAGAGATGAAACACGAACTCTAACACGAACACGAACACGAACACACATCGGCAAAACTTTATATAATCGATTTATATATATAAATACAAATATATAAATTTTAGGTCTAATATATACATAATTATATATAAACACACACAAACATATATACATATATACATATATATATATATCTATGATATATATATATATCATATATCTATATAGATATTGTATTTAAGCATTTGTAGGTATTAAACAAATTGTATTTGTAAATGAAACGAAAAAACAACAACAAAAAGCAAAACTATATAAAAATGAGAATAATAAGAGAACAGCTCTTTACTAGTTCTAAGTCTTTTTTGAAAGAAAGAAAAAGAAAAAGAAATCTTGAAAAAAGAACAAGAAAAACAACCTTATTATTACCAATATTATGATTATTATTATTATTATGATTATTAATATTATTATTATTATTATTATGATTATGATTATGATTATTATGAGAATATGCTGAAAAAATCGTGAAGCAATTGTGTATTGGGGGCAGCCAATCTGAAAAAGAAAGTAATGAATATATTCCAACTCCAACCAACCAACCAACCAATCAATCAATCTATCAACGAATCAATCAATCAACCAACCAACCAAAACCAACCAATCAAGTCAATCAATCAATCAACCAATCAAACTCTCCATCAAATCTATAAAAAAAAACCAAACAAACAGCAGAGCAAAAATTGCACGATTGACAAAAAAAGATCAACGAATAAATCGATTATAAAAACGTATCATTCACGCCCACAAACACAAACACAAGCACCACACATCATGATGTATAACTAACTCATGGAGGACAAAGTAACACAATAGAGGCAGCTCAGGATCAGGACATGATCATGATCATACTCCTCCATTCTCATCTCGAGACTTTAACTAGCCCCCTCCCTTCATTGAGCCCATTATCCATTCACTGCCCGGTGGAATTAGGTCTGAATCCCCCCCTATGTTATCTTCTGTGCCAATTCCATATTGTTTCTAGTCTAATCTCCCGATGTATCATCCGTGCATCGCATACAAACAATCCTCTTCTATCGCTCTTCAAAGCATTATGTTGTCTTTTGTCTTTTTTTTTTCTCTTTGAAATAACCCTGCAGTTCCACAAGTCATCAATAGGCCGGCCAATGGGTTTTCGTTGATGAATCATCGATGAAATGCCGATGAATATCGGCAGTTTTTCTTGGTTAATCATCGATGAATTTGTTATCGATGACAGCCTAGGGACATGCCCATGATAATTTCGAGTGTGATGCATGATGATCAGACCTATTGATGAATTGTTGATGACAGACAGGTGCTGCAGGGAAGCTAGACAACACACACCCCCACACAACCACACAATAACCTCACAGAACTATATGTAAAATATAATAATAATAATACAAATGAAACAATAACCCCAATAATAATATGAAAAATCTGAATGAACCAAAATGCAAGCAAAATTACCATATATATATATATCTATATAAATATATATATATATGTACATATATGTATATATATATATATATATGCCAATATGCAAAATATATATTTGAAATTCTCGATACACTTGCAGACAATGTGTAAAAACAAAGAAAGTAAGAACGAAAAGCTTCAAAACAAAACAAAAATGAGAAAAAGAAATGAGAGAAAATAAGAAAGAAATCAAACACCAAACCACAAAAGCGTAACTACAACAAATATAACGTAAGGAGCGAATACGTAAGAGAGCGAGAGTAATCGGAAAGTATGGAAAGAGAGGAAACGAGAGAAAGTGACAGAAGCGGGCTAGAGGGATATAGAAAGAGAGAGAGAGAGAACATATAGAGGAGGTTAATTATCCGATATAACCGATAGAAAGACTTAGTTACTTCGTTATTTATTGTTTACACCGTTAATGACATAACCTCAACAATCCCGTGTTTATCTGCTGGTACGAATGGAACTGGAACACACGACAATTAGCACAATTCGCGAACTCTTGTTCGCCTCCGTCAGCCTTTATTCTTCTTATATACATATATATACAAATATCGTTTATAATTGTTGTCATTTAGTTTATGTGTATCATCAATGTTTTCCGAAAAACAAAAACAAAAAACAAAGAAGAAAAATTAAAGAAATGCTTCCAACTAACTTCCATGACCTACAGGACTTTCTAAACTTGATACCCTCCCTCCGATTAGCTTGTTTATTAAGAGAAAAGGCAGCTGAACCTTATAGGAATGAGAAGAAGAAAGGGAAAATCGGAAGAGTCGATCGGAGCAAATCTGACCAAAGCATCGAAATTGATCGATATCAATAATCGGGGTGTTCCACTTTCCATCTTTCTTCCTCGCCCTCTCTTTGTGCCCTCGGCACACATGTGGCTCTTTCTCTCTTTCTGTCTCTCCTTGTCCTTGTTTTGTCTCTGTCTGTTAGTAGTCACGGTATAATAACGGTAAATGAGAGATTCGGAACGGAACGGAATGTGGAACAGCTCTCCGCACAGCGTACGTAACATATAGAGAGAGTCCCTTTTGACTCTGTGTGCCTAAACTCCAACTAGTTCTATATACATAGCTATATAGGGTGTAAATATTTACATAGATGTATCAGCAGCTAAACATTGATCAAAACAGAGAGAGAGAGAGGTATATAAACATAAAAAAAAAACAACTACAAAAAAAAAACAGAAAACGAATAATTAAATGTAATTTGAAAGCATTTTATTATTTATTTTTCGGCTGTCGGCTTTCCCCTTTACACATTGTTTGCACGTTTTTTTCAAAATAAAAAAAATGAAAAAATATATTATATATATACAAAAATATACAAAAAAAGAAAACAAAACAAGAAACAAAAGAAATGCATAGAAGAGGAGGAGGAGGATGGATGATGATGATAATGCAATGGAAATAAATAAGAAATTAACAAAAAACAAATTGCATAAAATCAATTTAAATATAAATTTTTACTATTTAATTAAATCAAATGAAATCGCAAGGAGGGAAAAATGAAAAACGAATCGTACGAAAACCAACAAGAGCAACAAACTGATAATAAACGACAAAAAGAAACAGCCACACACACAAAATGTAATCACATTGATTTCCAAAAACCAAACCAAATTGAAGAGAAGAGAAATCGTAAGCTGAGGAAGAGAAGGCAAGGCAGGCAGAGTAAGAACAGTCAGAAGAATCAAGCAATTCTACACTTTTGGTTTAATTGAGAACACTTGCGCGTTTCCTTTAATTTCTTCAATTTTTATTTTCATCGGAGTAGCTCTTGTTTTTTTCCCTTGCTTCCTTGTCTCGCGATCAGTCACTACCCATCGGTTCAGTTCCAATTCCAATTTCAATTCCAATTCCAAATCGATATCTTTATCGATATCGATATCCCCTCTCCCGATTGCATTGAGAGATTGTTTTGTTGTAAGCTTAAAACTTGTGTTTTTTTTTAGTAGCTTTTAGTTAAGAACTAGCGAAGAAAATGGCAGTAAACACGCTCAAAAAAAGTCTTGTAACAAACAACAAATTTCGTAAAGAACGTTGTGAATTAAAGAAAAACCTAAAAACCAACAAAGATGACAAAGAAAAAACATTAAAATCAAAACAAAAAAATAAACAAAACTGCATTTTTGGTTTCAATTTGCGCGCAGGCGTCTCAGTATATATATTTCTATATATATATAAATATATATCAGATAACGGACAAGAGTTATAAGGGGAGAGGAAAGCCGAAATATAATAAAATATAAAATAAAATAAACGCAGAGATAAATAGTGAAAATCTTAGGGAAAGGAGAAAGAGGGAAGCGCTGTAGTGGTCGATGGAAGACACACGTACACACGACATAACAGGAACTCAAGAAACAGACACAAACACACATCTAGCATTATGAAAATCCACACACACACAAGCATACATTTAAATATTTATAGTAAAAAACAAACAATAATAATATTTATTATTACAAAATGGCAACAACTAAACCTAAACTAAAAAGAACGCAATGAACCACAAACAAACAAGAATGAAAAAAAAAACCGAAAAATGAGAAGAAAAATGAAAAGAAAATGTTTATTAAAAAAAAGAAAACAAAAAAAAAACAACGTGTGTTTCCTCATTACCCCAAACCCAACTTCTATTCACAGGAAACTTTTAAACGAACAAAACAAATAACTACTAATTAACACAACAAAAACAATTTATCGATTGGAGCTTGGTTTGGTTGCGATCACGTCCTCCGATATTTATCGATTTCCCATTTGGCTGCCTTCTGTGCTGGTGGAGTGGGGCAGGACATGCTTTCGGGGTCTCTTTTTTCAGTTCATTTACAGTCGAGGCAATGAACAGAAAGCACAGAGACAGATAAATATAGAGGGAAAAAGAGGGAGAGAAAGGCAGATGATAGGAAGTGAAGAACAACACCGATAACCCAATATCCATCCCACCACCAACCCACCAGAACCACAATTGCTTCATCGAATCTCGGCATTTTAAGAGGTATTTTAAAGACACATATAATCTATATAACTATCAGTAGATGAACCACGTACTGTACATATTTAATCCCCTAGCACTACCCATAGTCCACGGATGGATCCCACCATAAATTCTACAAAAAGAATAAGATATTTTGATTTGTCATTGAAATCTTGAACCCCTTTATTGTTTTCCTTGAACTTTGCTCCTTTGTTAACCGCATCCTGCTAATTTTCTGCTTTTTTCTGTCTCTTCTACGCTTCCCCGGAACAGGTGACGGCGACGAGCGACCGCCACGCAAAAAAAAGTCCCGAGACAGCAATGGCAGCAATGTAAGTAGTAAAAACTATATAACAATAATATATATACGCAAAAAATGTATAATTCATTTGGGGAGAACCGCAGACAAGCTGACGCATAAAGCACCAATGGCATTTCGGCAATGGTATATGGAATTTCAAATAGTAGCTGATACCACAGATTAGCATTTGTTATAGGGATGTGTACTTATCGAGAGTACATGTCCCCGATACGATAATGAACAAAGTCGAGCCCAAATATCGTATAGTTTTTATTTGTTTTATCGAAATATATCGCATTTGTCCTTGAAATATCGATATTATTGAAAGGGGCTATATTTTGATAGCATCTTCATACAATAGCTTCAACCTAGTTTAGACTCTTCTTTGGCGCCCTTCGATATATCAAATAGTATATGAACTTATCGCAACTATCGATATATGTATCGATATATCAATGGTTTTCGCTTAATCATTATCATTGCACTAGAATTCTCATCTATATCCATTGCGAAATCCAGTGGGAAGAACATCTACGTCTTAAAAAGAAATCTTGACTGCAACTGTGACTGCGACTGAGCGTTGAATGTGTTGCTAACAAGCGGATTTGAATGTAACCTTTGTTCATTGCCTTCTTTCTTCCACCTCTCTCTCTCCCCGCCCGATTCGCTTGTCCTCTTTGTGGTGTTATCCTTGTGCGGGATACCAGGTAAATAATCCTAGTTTGACCACAGTCCTGAGCGGAACCGGAGGAGCCAGCAGCGGCGGTCTCACGCCGATTTCGCTTATGAACCTGGAGCAGGTCCTGAATGCCAACACACCCACATCACACACGTGTAAGTAGAGAGTCCTGGCAGGGAGATTATTTCCCTTGTTCACGTTCGTAACTAATCTTTTGTATTCCTCGTTGCTTCCTTTTCTCCTTTCCCGCCCCGCCTTCCTCCTGTGTAGCCTACATGTTTGGCAATACCAATCCGCTGACGACGGCCGCCATGCTCAACAATAACAATAAGACGACGCTGCCCGGCAGCAATTTCGCCGGCAACATGCTGCACGGCGGAGCTGCTGTAGCGGCGGCGGCGACCAAGAATGGCGGACCAAACGAGGACATGGGCAAGGTGCCGTCCGTGTCCGTTTCCCTTCCTCTGGGGCCGCAGCACGGCTACCACGGCAGCAGTGCTGGTGGCGTCCAGGCCGGGGCCGGTGGCGGTGGCATACGGATAGCCAGCAATCTACACAAGCCGCCGGGCATCGGCGGTGACCTTGGGGAGCACCACACGGCACTGGCGGCTGCCCTGCTGTCCGGCTCCGGCACTGGCGCCCAGAACAACGGGGGTCAGAACGCAAACATCCATGGAGACGTGTCTGCTCTGTCTGCGGGCCTCAAACAGATACCACAGTTCGACGATCCCGTGGAGCAGTCGCTGGCCTCGCTGGAGTTCAACGCTGGCTCCACGGGCAAGACGTCCTCGCTAACGGATAACTTTCTCATGCAGCCGGATGGCAGCCAGCAGCAGCAACAACAGCAGCAGCAACAGCAGCAGCAGCAGCAAACCTTTGCCCACATGGACTATGTGAACGAGCTGTTGATCAAGGGATCCACGGATTCTGTGAGCGGTATGAATGGCAATCATCCGCTGAACTTTGTGCTGGACATGGCGGCGGCATCGGGCAACCTGCAGAAACATCCCCAGCAGCAGCAGCAGCAGCAACAACAGCAGCAGCAACAGCAACAGCAGCAGCAGGCGCACAATAATGGTTTCAATGTGGCCGACTTTGGCATGCCCGGCTTTGATATGTCGGCCTCAGCATTCCTTGACCTAGAGCACACGCTTCAGCAGCAGCAGCAGTCGCACCAGCAGCAGCAGCAGCATCTCCAGCAACAGCAACAGCATTCGCATCAGCAGCAGCAGCAGCAGCAACAACAACACCACCAGCAACATCAGCAGCATCAGCAACAGCAACAGCAGCAGCAGCAGCTCACCCAGCAACAACTGCAGCAGCAGCAACATCTCCAGCAGCAGCAACATCTCCAGCAGCAGCAGCAGCTGCAGCAGGCCAAGATGCTGATCATACCCAAGCCCATTGAATCGATGATGCCCAGTCCACCGCTGCAGCACCTCCAGCAACAGCAGCAGCTGCACATGCACCAGAAGGGGATGCCCGCGCAACCGTCGCAGCTGGACATGATGCTGGCAGCGGCGGCCAACTACCAGGGCAAGCAGCAGGTGCAGGCCTTCAAGGCCGCCGAACAGAACCTCAAGAATGCCAGCTCGTGGTCCTCCCTGGCCTCGGCCAGCTCCCCCTCTTCGCACACATCGAGCAGCTCCAGCAGCAGCAAGCCCAAGCCGGCCATGGACTCGTTCCAGCAGTTCCGCAACAAAGCCAAAGAACGCGATCGCCTCAAGCTCCTGGAGGCGGCCGAGAAGGAGAAGAAGCACCAGAAGGAGGCCGCCGAGAAGGAGCAGCAGCAGCAGCGCAAGCATCACAAGTCCTCCTCATCATCATCCTCCTCCTCCTCATCATCGGCAGCGGCAGCAGCAGCGGCGGCAGCAGCAGCAGCAGCGGCAGTAGTAACGGCTGCTGCCTCCACGCAGGCAGCAGCTGTGGCGGCCGCAGCGGCCGCCTCGGTGGCATCAACAACGGCGCCCTCGGTGGCCTCTACCGGCTCGAATGCCTCCGTGGGCAGCAGTAGTGGCGGCCAGGCCAGCGGAGAACGCGAGCGAGAGAGGGGAGAACGCGAACGGGAAAGGGAAAGGGAACGGGAACGAGATCGAGATCGAGAGCGTTCCGGCAGCGGCGGCGGCGGTCAGTCTGGCAACGGCAACAACAGCAGTAACTCTGCGAACAGCAATGGACCCGGCAGCGCTGGCAGCGGCGGCAGTGGAGGCGGCGGCGGCAGTGGCCCAACCAGCACAGGCGGACCTAACAGCGGCGGCGGGGGCGGCAATGCGAACAGCAACAGCGGAGCCGGTGCAGCGCTGCTCAATGCCGGCAGCAATAGCAACAGTGGCGTTGGCAGCGGCGGTGCCGCAAGCAGTAACAGCAACAGCAGCGTTGGCGCCATGGTGGGCAGCGGCGGACCCGGCTCCAATAGCCAGGGCAGCAGCGGCGGCGGTGGCACTGGCACTGGTGGCGGCGGTGTGATGGGCAGCGGCGCCATGGACTATGGCCAGCAGGTTGCGGTACTCGCGCAGGTGGCGGCGCATGCCCAGGCACAGCATGTGGCCTCCGCTGTGGCAGCCCAGGCCATTCTGGCCGCCTCGCCCCTGGGCGCCATGGAGAGCGGAAGGTGAGTGTGTTTAAAAGGAAAGAACTAACCGCAATTAATACTAATCCCCGAATTCCTGTACCTTGCGGACATTGCAGGAAGAGCGTGCACGACGCACAGCCGCAGATATCGCGGGTGGATGACATCAAGGCCTCGCCAGGCGGCCAGAGTTCGCCGGCACAGCAATCGCCGCAGGATCGGGCGGCCGCCAAGCGCGCCGAGCAGCGGCGGGCCGAGCAGGAGCGGCGTAGACGGGAAGCGGTAAGTAGTGGCGGCAGTTATTTGTTGTCTGTGAACGTAGTCCCTAAACCTTTCCTAACCCACAGTTGGCTGGCCAAATCGATATGAACATGCAAAGCGATCTCATGGCTGCCTTTGAGGAGACGCTGTAGGCCAAGGCCGGAAGAAAGGCGACCACCACGAAGACCACCAACAAAGCAGAGACCACGAAACGGCGACAGCAACGGACAACGTTGGACAAGAGAGGAGCTAGGACAGGAGCTAGAACAGGAGGAGATGGAGAAGCATCTCAAGCAACAAAGCAACAAGCTAACAAAGTAAACTAACAAAACAAAACCATCAATTTAAGAAGCAATCTTCTAAGGCGTAACTAAGCATACGTACATTTAGTGAGTATCTCTAATATATGCATAGAACATATACGGAAGGAGAGAGGCGGCGGCGGAGGAGCAGCGCAGCAGCAGCAGCAGCAGAAGGCAGATTTCCTTTTTTTTGAGTTGATTCTTTTTTTCACATTTTGTAAGTTCCCCATCACGTACGATTACTATTGTGTATTTACCAACTATTACGAGGATAATAACGATTAACGACTAAGCATTAAGGACACAGATAGGAAGAGTACGATGGTTATGATTATGATAATGAGGGACATCGCTTGTTGTTGTCCCGAAGCGGGGAATGCTTATAATGTTTAATATTATCGCGTGTATAGGCAAGTTTAGTTCGTAAGCCTTTTTTTTCCCCCACACCCCTTCATTGTATAAAAACACCTATGCTTAGAGTTGTTAACTAATTTAAAAGGAAGCGAAACATAAGGAAAGCAGACAGAACTAAACGTACGAACATTAAACAATACGCGAAGCAAGCAACAGAGGAGTAAATGATTTATTGTGTAAACAGCAGGAAAGAAGGCGATATGTTAATTATTTTTTTTCCAATGCTAATAAAAAGCTCCCCAGAATACTATATTTTTATTTATTTTTTTTTGTCATTCTTAAGGTTACAACTTTGCAAATTTTATTCATTTTTTTTTTCTTCAACGCAAACACAATTTTTGTATTTACACACACACACATGACACACACGCAGCACTAGGCTAGAGGCAGGGGCGAGGGATGATCTATGATTATGGCAACAAATGTAGTTCTTAAGTAGCTGCGAAATTTTTTATATGTAAAAACGATGCGAACGCATTAAGCAAATAAGAAGAAAAGTAGGAAACAAGCAAGAAACCGAGAACAGAGAAAAATTATGTAATAAAAAGCGAAAGAAAACAAAACAAAAAAAAACAAAAAGAGAAAATCATTTGTAATTTCTTTTCTTATGTGAACCTTCTTCTTCTCCCAACAACAACAACAATTGCAGTGACAATTCAATTCAGCAGTAAGCTATTGTAGTGTGCGTGCGTGGGCCAGCCTGGGAGTCCAGTCCAGTCTTCCCAGCCCCCCGTTCCCATCTGCATGTCGCCCTGCCTGTGTGTGTTGTGTGTGTGTGTCAATATAGCCTCGATTGAGGGGAAGAGTTATGTATGTATGTAGTTGGAATTGTGCTAGCAACTATCTATGTGAAAGCTAACGATATGATTCCAGGGCTTGCATACATGTGCGTGTACATAGTAGAGTCTTCCCGTTAGATTCTCCCAATACAAATCCCGAAGCCCCTCGCTCTCACTTGTTATGTGTATGTATTGTCGCTGGCAGGGTTCGTGTTTTGTTTTATGTAAATTAGTGTGTGAGTGTGAGAGAGAGTGGAGTAGAAGGGAATTATATGATAACAGAAAATATAGCCCACAAATACATATACATATATATAAATAGTAAGATAAAGCATACATCGGAAATACTACATATACACATATAGTATATATAGTAATTATAATATATACAAAGAGGAGAAACCTTTTTTTTTTCTATACTTAATTTTAGCATTTAATTCAGTGAGAGAGAAATATGTACGAAAGCAAATAAAACTCAAGAAAAACTATAAATACAAAATAAACAAAAAACGAAAAAAAAAAAACGATTTAAAAACAAAAAAAAACAAAGTTTTTAATTCAGGCGATATACAAATATATAGAGATTTATATCCCTGGTATGAATATTAGCCACTATTATGCATTATATACATATATAGAAGTACGATATATATTAAAGATATTATATATATTTGAACGAGCGAGTTCGAGTCCAATTTTTGATCAAAGTGCCCCAAGTTCTCGAGCAGACAATGCGTTTTTTGGCATTAATTAGCAATTAATTGTTGTACTTTTGTTGTTACCCCAAAAAACAAGGCGGATAGCACCCGCGGACAGCATGTAACATATGGCAAGAATGCAAGAACGGAACTCACTGAACAGCATCACCTTTTTCTATTAAACAAGCAAAATAAGTAAGCCTTAAGCGCGTACCGCTAACACCCACGAATAAACTAATAATTATTAACGGAATACAAGCGAATTATTGCAACAAAATGCTGTCGCCGAGCAGGAGCAGGAGCAGGAGAGCTGGGGCGCAACCATTTTTTTGGTTGAGGATCGCCTCTAACATTTACACACTCCACACACACACACTCTAGCTGTAACTCTCTTCCCTTCCCCTCGTAGCATTCTTAGCCTACAAATACATACTTTTTAGTAAGCCTATAATTAATGATGATCGAAGAAGGCGGTAGAAGTTACATACGTACATTTGTAACAACAAACAAACAAACAAACAAACAAAGAAACAAAGGAGCGAAAGCAAAACAATTAACAATGAACGCAGAACATATTTTACCTTTAATGCGTACACACACACACACACTTAGTATTAATGAAGACGACGACAAAAGCAACAAACAAAAAAACAACAACAATTCCAATAAAAGAAAAAACTGAAGAAAACAAGTGAAGAAAAACAAAGAAAATTCGAAAAAAAATATAAAAAATAAACAAAAGTTCATAAAAAATAATCCACAATTGTGTTTTAGTTGTAGAATTTAAGGGACTGTACTTTTGTTTTATTTCAATTCTTCTATAAGTTGTGGCATTCTTCAAGTATCGAAATCAAGGGTTGTTTCCTATATAGCCTGCGAATCAGTTGTGTATTAAAGCTTCTATTTGCATTTTATTATATTGAAATTGGAGCATCACCAGGCGAGTAGATTTAGCAATGTCCGTTTGTCCGTCTGTCCGTATAAACACTTTGATATTAGAGAAGATGTGCTGCTAGCTGGAATATGTTTCCCAGCAATATTCTCTTTAAGTTTTCATTCATTTCATTCATAACAGGTTCATGGATTTCAGTACCGGGTATTTAATGATAGAGGCCACTCGACTGTAGCTTTCTTACTTGATTTCTCTTTCTCTTTTCCTTTTTTTTGAATCTAAAGTAATTAATGAGGTTATTTTCAAAGTTTGTAAGCGCACAAAGTCCGCTTTTTATCTATATAAATACAATGTTTGGTAATAAATATATAAAATATAGATGGGGAACTAGAGATGCCGCACATGGGATGGATGCTCAAGGGTCCTTGGTCGTGGTCGTTGATTCCTGAGTGGTGGTGCTGCTGGATCGGTAGGTGACCGCATCGAGCAGGTCCGTATCTGTGCTTTCCTCGCTCATCTCCGCCGTTGTGCTGGGCATCGATGGTTTCCTGGTGGTGGTCAAAGGTTCTCCGAGCAGGGATGCCTGGCTGGTGGTCAGCAGGAGTTCGGGTGCAGTCGCAGTTATAGTGGCGGCACGTGGAGAGAAAGTGCTTGCTCTCGGGGTGGTCGTGGTGGTGCTGGTGGTATACGCCCCCGTAACCTGACCCACTCCCGGCAGGTAGAGCGACAGCGATGAGTCCGTGATCTCGCCATAATCGTGGCCCACATCGGGAATGTTGTACACATTGTAGGCGTCCACGGCCCGGGAGACGGAGACCATGGGATTGGCCAGGCCCCTCAGCTGCTGGAACTGCATGGGCGAGGGACTGGTGCTGGTCGATCGAGTGGGAATTGTCCTGGGCGTGGTGGTAATCCTGGATATGCTGTGCCAGCGCTTGTTCGCTGCTCTCGGTGTGGTGGTGGCGACACTGTTCCAAGGAGCAGCTGAAGGAGGATGAGTGGCCATCAGGTAGTACACCTTCTTGGGTTGGCTGGAGGAGGAGGATGAAGTAGATGTAGAGGCGCCCTTCATTGGCTGCTTCTTCTTGTGGCGACGCTGCTTCTTTTTGCGCAGACTTTTGGTTGGAGCTTGGCAAGCTCCCTGGTGGAGGATTCGCAGAACTAACATGAAACAAAGTACAGAAAATACCATATATTAAAAATCATAATATATTAATTAAAAGATGGATCTATTAAACTACAAACCCTGCTTCGTGTGGCATTCGCGTCGCCGCATCTCGCACTCATTGGCAAAGGTCTGGGGCACAGCGCCGCCGATCTCGGCCAGCGCACACACTGGCCGCTCCACAGGGGTGCACTTCATGGTCTGGCAGTTGGGCAGGCAGCGCTCCATCTCCGTGGGCTCCAGCTCTGGATAAGATAAGAAGATAAGACTCAGCTCTCTGAAGAGACTACTCCATCCGATTCCTCACCTGTGCCATACTGAAAGAGCATCTTGATGTTGTGCGCCTCCAGGCGGCAGTCGTTCTCGAAGTAGAAGCTATCGGTGCCATTGGTGGCACAGACGGGCACTCCACCGGGCAGGCACTGCGGCTGGTAGTCCACATACTGGATCTGCAGGTGATCCGGATTCAGATTCAGTCCCACACTCGACTTGTCCTTGTCATCGGGATCGTGGCCAACGCCGGATTCGCCCAGGATCTTGGCGTATTGGTTGCTGGTGTAGTGCGGATCACTGAACCGCCAGTTGGCCAGCGGCGAGGACTTGCCTATGGCCGCCTCCGCTAAGACTCCTGCTCCAATCCAGAGGATCATGAGCAGGCTGCTGGTTACTCTCAGTGGGTGCTTCTGGCTTGACTGCATGTCGGTGGCTTGTGCTGTCTTCCGTCGATCTCTTCCACAGCTTTATAGTGGATGTAGATGCTGCCAGAGTGGGTGGCTCTTATCGCCGGCGTTCGCTGCCTGCATTTTTCCACCTACAACACGCCCACTATCACTTCTTCCACTGCGACGAATAAATAATAAACCATATATGAATAAAGGTAGTACCGATAAGTTACAGGTGTGTGTTGTTGCGGTCATCTCGCGACCATTCATCGTTATTTTTTATATCTATATCCATTCACGTGAGCACGAGTCGCTCGCCTTATCCGCCAGATACCACGGCTAGGTGGTAGTCACCGAAATACACCTGTAAAAGATAGCCTATCTTGGCCTGAAAAGATAGATTATTCCAGTGTCCCCGTAAACCAACACCTTAGATCTCTGGACAATCCAACAAATTGCTTTCGGTGGTAACGGTGGTCAACTCAACGAAGGGCAATTGAATGGGCACCCCTGCTTTGTTATAGAAAGTCGAAGAACTCCACCTAATTGATGAGTAATTATCGTTTTAAGGATATTATATATTTACCCTACTCCGCAGGCAAATAATTCTTGAGTTTTTGGGGGTCTTGATCAATCCCTTTGAAATGAAAACTTCAAGTCAAACCCCCTCAGTTTTTGGCTAAAATTTCCGATCAAGTTAGCCTTGGAACCCTGTGTGTCAACCTACCTCATAGGCTCACAATGTTTTCTCAGTCTCACATCTCACATCAACCGAACAACACGGAGCAGTGGAGTAAAAAAATAAATTAAAATCTTCGAATTTTTTTCAATAGTTTTTTTTGTACAACTTTTCCAATTCCTGATATATTTTTGATTGTGTTTACTTGCTTCAAGATGTATTTTCTACAATTTATTAGTGGTAAGTATAAAAACAAGTCGCAAGTCTTTTCGTTCGTTCTTTCGGTTCTCGGCTTCGGTTTCGGTTCGGCAAAGATAAAAGTGTCGAAGATGCGTAGCGCCATTCGATGTTTTTACAAGAAGAATTATCATAAATTGTTGAATCGCGAATTTCTGCATGCTCTCCCGCATAGCATTGTAGATATTGCTATTATAATATATAAAATAATCGAAACTCTCTCTTTGTGTAGGAATCATCGAGTTCTGTGGACTATCATGGTTAAACTATCCAATTGAGCAGATGGCCAATGCCGCTACGTACTTCCTAGACTTGGTTGTTTTTGTAATCATTGCAGGGCTGCTGATAAAAATCTACAATTACCTAGCTCGCGATGTGGTATGTATCCCCCTTCCATTCCCCTACTTAAACCAAGCTTTATCCTTTATCCTTTATCCTTGACCACCGTTAACCGTACAGATGGCGTCACCGCAGATGCGACAAGCAGTGCAATTGCGTCCGCAGCGTCAGCGAAATATCTCGCAGGCACGGCGCCAGACATCGCCCCAGACGGCGCGTCGCTCACAGCGCTTGGCAAACAAGCGCAATCAGTAGCCCAAGATGGCGACCCACTCAAAATTTTTAGTTGCAAAATTAGTTAATTATTTGTTCTGACAATGAAGGCAAAGGAGGGGCCTGGTGACGGCTAACTGGGAGAAAAGCAAGCCGAACAAGCCAAATGGAATCTCATGCAACAACACACCACGTTCTTTCTATCGAAGGGAAATAATATAGATGACCTGATCCAAGGATGAGATGGTGAAGGCCGCAAGTACCATGATGGATCCAATCCGAAGCCACCCGTTATTGTTCAGAACCTAAAAGGAGAAGGGAAGGGAGGCCTATTGGGAAAAAGAATGCCGGAACCACCCAATCCGTTCGTTACTGCGTTATTTAACCGAGACTGAGGAGATCCAAGGATAATGGAGAATGTCCGAAAATACCACCATGGATCCAATCCAAAGAGACGGTTTATTGTTCTAAATCTTAAAGAAAGGAGAAGGGATGGAGGCTCATTGGGAGAAAGAATGCCGGAACAACCCAATCCAATCTGTTCGTTATTGCGTTACTTAACCGAGACTGGGGAGATCCAAGGATAATGAAGAATGTCCGCAAATACCACCATGGATCCAATCCGAAGAGACGGTTTATTGTTCTAAATCTTAAAGAAAGGAGAAGGGATGGAGGCCTATTGGGAAAAAGAATGCCGGAATCACCCAATCCGATTGTTATTGTGTTACTTAACCGAGACTGAGGAGATGCAAGGAAAGTGGAGAATGCCTGCAAATACCGCAATGGATCCAATCCGAAGAGAAGCGATATTGTTATAAATTTTTAAAGAAAGGAGATGGTATAGAGGCTCATTGGAAGAAAGAATGCCGGAACCACCCAATCTTGTCGTTATTACGTTATTTAACCGAGACTGAGGAGACGAGATGGAGTAGTGGAAGGGATCACTCGAGGAGATGAACCCTAATACCACACTTAGTTCTCAATCAAATCAGTCTTACGTTTCTAGCGGATCGTATATATTTTGAAGTTTAATTAAAATGTTTAGAAAGAAATCCCACATGTTTGTTTTATTTAATATGTGTCAGTGCAGGGCCAAGGCTGGGGAAATATGTATTTCAGCGTCAGGATCCAGGAATCAGCCATTTTATCCTCTGGAAATCTGCCCTGACTTTAATTTAGAATCGTATTTAATAAATGCATACCTTCACATTACAACAGCATGCATTAACTTTACAAAAGGGCAAACAGTGACGATACTCGAAGTATCGAAGTATCGATAAACAAGGAGTTAGCGGGAAGCAACCTGCATTTACTTATTGCGCAATTTGCAATTAAATTTATAAGAAATGCAGAATTAAAGGTTTTTTTCAGGCACGTTACAGTAATAACTACAATTATATAATAATATATATTATATAATTATATTTTATTATATATATATAATTATATAATTATAATTAGTTTTGTTTTTTACTTCGATTGTTTTTCCTCGCATGCCTCGATGTGGCAACTCTACGAATTGTCAAAGCAGGCCATCCGCTTAAACTTCAAAAGTTTTCACTGGCACGGAAAATTCTACAACTACTAGCAACTACAAATAATCCGACCGAGATGGATTCACCACAAGCCACCATCAAGAACTTAAAAGCCGAAGCCAAGCTCTGGGAGGATCGCTACCATGCCAATGTCCAGACGATGCTTTACGAGAGGCAGAAGTTCAATGAGCAGAACAAGCGCCACATTGATGTAATCTACGAGCTCAACGAAAAGGTTAGCGCGTTGGAGCAGTATGCCGAGTCATCCCAGATCTTTATCCAGGCCCTGCAGAAGCAAAACGAGGATCTGGAGAAGGCCAATGGCTTGCTTAGCCGATCTGTTGAGGCCTACGAGAGAATGCTCGAGACTGAGAAGCGGGTGTCCCGGGTACAGAAGATCAAGATCCATCTCCCTAGCAGGTCGACTAGCTCGACAGGCGACAGTGCCACGTCCGTCTCAATGCACCGCATTGTGACCATAAAGGGGCAACAGCTGGAGCTGGACTGTGGCGAGGAGCAGGCCTCTGACGGGGAGCTGACCTCTGACGAGGAGCAATCCGATGACGAGAAGCAGTCCGATGGCAAGGAGCAGTCCACCCATGACGAGAAGCAGATCTATGACGAGGAGCAGTCAACCCATGACGAGGAGCTGATCTATGACGCGGAGCAGACTTATTACGAGGAGCATATTTATGACGAGGAGGAGACTTATGAAATGGAGCAGACTCATGGCGAGGAGCAGACCTCTAACCAGGAAATGATCGTTGACGATGAGCAAACCTCTGACGAGGAACAGTCCTATGACGAGGATCAGATCTCTGAGAAGGAGCATACCTCTGATGAGGAGGAGACCATTGACGAGGAGACCATTGACGAGGAGACCATTGATGAGGAGACCATTGACGAGGAGGAGCGCTCTCTCCGGAACATAATCGCGAAGAACATACGGGAGCTGGGCAACGTGATGACGCGTATAGGCGCGCTTATGAAGCAATTGGAGGAGTTCGAATAAGAGTTACAGTTTCTTAATGTTGCTGTTGGCTTGGGTTACAGCTTAACCTTCGCCGCCCCATTTAATTCCACTTTGCTACACAACCATTTGCTGAAGATTCCACGACCTGCGGCAGGACCGCAGGTGCCGCCATTCAGCTTCCATGTGAGATTCTCCCACACAAGCACAGGATGTGCTCCTGTGCTCCCTCCCACTTCCAACCACAAACATGATAAATAAGATGTAAGTTTTTAAGTTTATAATTTCTTAATTGCTATAATTTGCTAACGCCTCCTCCTTGGTACGGATAGAAAACGACAATCCACCGAACTACCGCCAGTTCTTTCTGGAACGCAACGTGTAGCTCCTCCGCGCAGGAGGATATGCAGGGCCCCACAAAGAGCGCTGAATCCACATGGGACGCTGACAATTCAAACATACATAGGCATACAAATAGAATAAAATGAATGTTAACATCGAAACATCACCTTTCGGTGCAGTTTACAATTAATTAATTACATGATGAAAATCTTTAAAACAAAAAACAACGTTTTTCTCTCTTCCACAGCAGCTGGTCACACTCATAATTGAACATTAGGCGCTCATGGTACTGTCGTTGCCAGACTGCGCAAGAAGTTGGTGTCGGTCTTTATGTCTCCCACTATTTTCAGTGGATAAAAATCAAAATAAATTAAAAAAAACACGCAGACCAGCTGGGCAGCCAGGCAAATGCGATTTTCCGCGGCAAATCACTCAAAAAGAAGCGGTGTGAGGGGCTTAATGCATCTTTAAATGCTCAATAAACGGCGGCAGACTTGTGAATAAAGGTGGGAAACTTAACTATCAACAGGAACGATGTAGTCTAGTGAAGTAAATAGAGTTCTAAGTCTTGTGACGTGAAGTGATAACGTAAAAAGTCCACCTGAGTGCGTGTGTATCGTGTATCGATACCTTAGATACTATCGTAAAAAGGAACCTCCAAATTATCACGATATCGATACAAAAATATATCCAAACACCGCAAAGTCGCTAGCGCCGTGAACTAATTGTTATTTTTTTCTATGAGCCAATCAGTAATATTAAGTAGTGCACCGCGATTGTATTTCTCCTGTATCCTTCAACGCAACTAAGAAGAAAAAGACATGGATCATAGGAAGCGAAGTTGATTTGTTTATTTGTTACATCCCGTACATAGTGCAACGGCTCGGCGGCCGTGTGTGTGTGTGTGTTTGCTTGCGTGCGCTTTATTCATTTTATATTCCGAAGTGCCGCTCAGAATTAAACAAAATGCACGGGCCAAACATTAGCAGCGGCGAATCCCCCCTCTTCCTTCGGCGATAATAATAACATTAAGACAGCAAATAACGTATTTATCTGGCTTGACAAATGCAAGAACACTACCGATACAGCGAAGTAAAAATCAATAATTAGAGCTCGTTCCCAAAGCAAAAGCAAAAAAAGGTATGCAGTAGCAAAAAGAACAAAAAACCATTGGCACAACCAACACACACAAAAGTATGCATGTGTGTGCACACACACGCGTACATCATACATGCGATGCCAAGGTGTATCTATGTTTGTATATTTGTATTTTGGACAATGTTAATGCAAATAGAAAGAGCGAACGATGCAGGGACGCAGCAGGACAGGAGGACGGTTGATAAATATTTCGGATAATGCAGAGTAACAACTTGACATGCGGAGGGACTCTTTATTTACATCGCATTACATCTCGCATGTAAACTGATGCTGGCCACGAAGAAAATGTTTGGAGCATCCGAAAATCACACTGTATTGGCCTGCGCCTTTCGGTGCAATTTTTTGTAGGTGTGTGTGTGTGTGTTGCGTGTGGCTGCTCGGTGGAAAAGTGCGACGTAACCCATTGCGACGTCCCGCGTCCCCACACATGAAAGAGGAAAAGGTTCTCCCTCACTTTGCATCGCCTTCGTTGCCGCCGCTGCTGCTGCTGCTGCATTGCAGTGAGTGGTGCCTTTTCCGTTTCGCTTTCTTGGCAGCATACGCATGCATACTCTCTCTCTCTCTCTCTCTCTCTCTGTTCTGGCTTCATAACCCACTCAATGCGGTCGTGCCCAGAGCACACGTATGAACGTGTCTCTCTGTCGAATGTGCAATTGCGGTAAATAAAAAACAAAAAGGTGTCGTTAGATTTTACATAGGCCCAAGGCGTGAGTTTTGACAATTGACATAGTTGTATGTAATGTCTAATTACCTAATATGCTGACAAAGTACAAGCTATACTAAATTCTATACTATGTAATATGCGGTATATGAGAATGGCCTGGCTGGCTGCGCCAATTTGCCATTATGCCCGTGAGTGAGTGTATGAAAATCGATTAAATCATGTAACTAAAAACATACAAGACAGCCTGCATACATACATGTGTATTTTTGTGTACATACGTACATGCATACATTACATACTGTATGTACAACGTTTGTTGTTAAAAAAACAGAAAAATGCACAAAAAGAGGCACGATTCCGGCCAATGGGAGTGATGCCAAATCGAAAAGTCAATAAATACACAGGCAGTTTGAACGAAACAAATTGTTTTGCGTGTAAAATAAGTGTTTTTGTTTTGGTTTTACCTTTTGACTTTTGTAAAAACCAGTTATTACATTACATAAAAGTACGCTCTTGATTTTTGCATACTGTAAAGCTATCGTTATCGTTTCCTTAATCGAACAAGTCCAGACAAGAATAGTAAACCTGGCCCCATCTCGCAGTTAGGCTGTCCCTTCAATAAGAAATTGTCTCGTTTATAGTGTATTCTTGATTGATTAACAATTAGTAATTAGCAATTCTGTTATTGTTCTTCAAAATGCTTCCGTTTTATTTTGAAATTTAAAATCGATTCTTTTCCTTTATTTTTGCAGTTTACAATTACAATTATAAACAATAGAAAAAAAGAAATAAATTGGTGTTATCTCATCGACATAATTTTCAATCACAGTCAAAAATTAGCACAACAGATTTGAGCAAAAGACATAAAAGTACATAAAAGTGAAATTCGATTCCACAGTCATGTTAAACAGCGAAAATAACAATTCTCTCCAGCATGTAAGTAGACGAAAAACGTCATTAAATAGTCGAATTTTCCTTGCCTTGTTTATATTTTTGCATGCCTGCATTTGTTTATTCTAAGCATTCTATCCTTTTCGCATCCTGGCGCACTGCATGTCCCTGTGTGCTTTGTGGCTGTAAAGCATGGTAAAAGCTATGGGTTTGATTTTCATTCAAAACTCGGTTCTCTTCTTTATTATTTAATGTTCTCTCCTTTACGAGCAGGAGCAGTTTCCTTATCTAGTAAAAGGAACATTTAACCAGCGGTTAAGACCTACATACTTAGGGTTATCTGTCACTGATCCTGTAACTTTTCCAACTGGAAGTGGAGGCTTTCTTTACGATGGGAACCTTAAATATAATATTACATTAATATTACATTATTTCACATTAATTTGGTCAAAATCTCAAGTATAGTCCGTTTGGTTTCTTTTCAAAGCATAGCTACGACAAGGAATTATATTTTTAATAGAACATTTCGTCTCCTTTTGCTCCTTTTAACCTTATTTTCTAGCAAATAATAGTTTCTGCAGTTTATCAATTCGTTTGGCTTATGCGTAGACTTAATATTCCCTAAACTCTTGGGTGAAGATTATTAATAATCATATTAAGAAGACATACATATTCTAGTTCTTATTAATGCACAAATACTGAGAGCTGATCTTGATTATATGTACATGTGTATGAAACTTTTCGAATTTTTGCCCTCACATGTCCGTCCGACACGAATGACACTCATAACACAGGTGTGTTCTTATATAAAACTATGCTGCAATAAATTCGAAACAAGGCAAATTTAAGAGGAAGTCTCGAGCCTAACGAGTTCTGATTTGTTTCGATTGTTTTTTATGTTTCTTATATGCAAAAATCGATTTTAAATCGATTAATATCGATGATGCTTGAAGTTGCATTCCTCATATCTGGCTTATTACTTTCTAAGCTTACCTTTATTATATATAGATTATATAGATCGATTTCCTTGAGCACTTAACAGTTGTTTTAATGTTTGCACGCATAAATATTAATCGAAATTGTGTGTTTATTTGTATTTACTTAAAATTCGGTTGCCAACTTTGTTGGGTGTGTTTTTCGCTTTTCTTTTTGAAACTAATATCGTCGAATTTGGTTTGGAAAATTCGAAGAGCCGCACATATACCGAGCTCATTGCATTTGGACTAAAGTTGGGACCAAAAATATAATTTCTTCGGATAGAGATTTGAAAATGTATACCCCGAAGTATAGAATTTGTACATACACGCACACACACTTGGCTATTTATTTAAAAATGCTGTGTCGTTGATTACTGCAAATTTTGATACGCAAATGCAATTCATGCATCTCTGAGTTTGTGCTGCTGCAGCTGCTGCAGCAATTACCGCTCCACCGGCATCCAAATTTTTCGTAATGCAATTTCGTTTCGACCTTTCATTAATTCTACAAATCTCAGATCTGCCATCTTCTGTGGCGGCATTAGTAGCAAAAGTTGTGCTTTTATCAGTACCAAAGCATCAGCTCAGCCTCGGAATTGCGCGACAAGCAGCACACGCTGTCGCTGTGCTTTACCCACCAAATATTAATAAAATAATTAATTATGGCAAGAAGATATTAAGTATTAAACGTAAATAAAAGCAATGTTACTTCCGAAAATTTAGCCACTGCTTTAACTTAGTTTTTAAACCACACAAATACCCAAAGTGGGGTTAATATTTATATTAATGGGAAAACTTACAGGCCGCACACGTTCGTTCCTTCAAAAGGGTATATAAATATCGAGCTTCTCGAAATACACAGTGCTAGTCGTGCAAATTATCTATACACGTACCAGCATGTGTGTAATACACATGTATTCTTTTTTCCCTTCATAATTTCAGTTCCTTCTATAAAATTAGCCGCAGATTGCTTTTGTCGTTGTCAGTTAAATGTCAGTGCTTAGCCGGGAAACTCGAAAATCATCATCAGTCGCTAAGTTGAACACGATCGTCGGTCGTCGCTTCTAGCATCATCGCATAGTTTTATTTCGAGTCTAGGGAAAATACATTGAAGGCAGTGGGAAAATGTATCCTGTATCCTACAGACCAGGGCAGAGAGTGTGGCATAAGCCTTGCCAGCACCACTATCATCATCATCATGCCATGCGTACAACCAAAACTTCCATTTACTATCAACGCCATCAACAGCAGTTCGCCAGCTTTGCTAGCAAAAGGTCGCGCTTTTTTTTTAAACAACGAATTATGCGTCCCTCACATATGGCCTTTAATGTAAGTAACAAGACTCACAGATTTAGCAAAAACTGGGGAAAGGCAAATGGAAAGAACCTATCTTTCAAACTTAGCCAAAGCAGGAGTAATAGATGCAGTAAATGGAACATAAAACCCATAAACCTAGTAAGGTGAAAATATAGGCTTTGCCAGCAGGACATCGACAAGAATTTTCTCTTACAATCTTTTTATGTTACGCTAATAGTAAAACCGTCTGTTATATCTGTCTATATATATACTTACGTATAGTATCGATGTTGTTGTGCCGTAACCGTGAATAATAACTAATATTGTGTGTATGTATGTATGTAGTTTAATTCTGGTGATCCTATATCTAAGTTTTTTATAATATTTCAAAATTGAGAACAGAAAGTATTGCCAAATATCTATATTTCAAAAATAGAGTTCGATATTTTTTGTATGCTGAAATCGATCTAAAATCGATGGAATAAGGAAGGAAATACATACATAGATGCACACAAAAAGAGGTCCTTAAAGGAAAAGTTGTGAATGCTTTGTTGTTGTACTGTACATGTCATTTGATTGTCTCTAACATCGAAATTTCGAAATGAATATTCGTAAGATCGCCTTAATATTATTAACAATTTATTATTAATATATACGACTTCATATAGCCGGTAACACCACCATCTGAGATCAACATGAATGGCTATAACCGAAAGTCGCCACAAAAACGGCGCTATGATATGCCAAAATATGCTGGTAAGTCGGCTCTAACCAGATTGATGTTGCCCTGAAAGATAATACCGATAATAACTGCATGTTCTCCACACTTTTAACAGTTCCGCCAAAAAAGAAAACAAGCAAGGAACGCATACCACAGCCGAAGAATACAGTAGCAATGCTAAATGAGTTAAGACATGGACTGATTTACAAATTGGAGTCACAGACTGGTCCGGTGCACGCACCCTTATTTTCGATATCCGTTGAGGTAAGGCATTTTTTTTGACGAATTCCATGGGATTAACCTAAAGGGAGAGCTTACAATGCCAGAGCTTCAAGCTTTGCCTGCCAATGTACAAGCAAGGCAAGCCTCAAATCGGGATAATACCGCTTGTCTCGCACTAGAATTCCCAACGGGATGATGGGGAATATCGGTGACTCCGTCTCTGACTCCCCTTTGAGTCCCAAGAACTGTATTCTTCCGATCGATATAAGTGGACTTTTATTTACATATGTTTGCCCCATATATGCATTATTTATGAAAAGCACTTAATATGTTAAACTCTTTCGTTTATCGCATTTTCCGGAATGCATACATTTGTCGGTTTGTTGGTATTCCACGCGAGCTCGGCTCGAAATGACATATCAATAGATCGATAAGTGTGGGGAGTGTGGGGATTGGTAGCCGGCGCCGTGAACAGGCAATTGCAATAAAAAAGTGCATGACAGCCAAACGTTAAGATTGCATATTAAGCAACTAGTATAAGCTAGTTACGGGCATGTGTAATAAACGAAAGAAACAATCGTTTAGGTTGTTTTATATTTGCATCTGCTTGGCGGGGGAAATAAATCGATATGCAGCAGCGAAAGTCGTCGAAAAGAGTGGTGATATGGATAGTTAATATTGCTACGAGTATGTTATGCTATGTATTTTGTTATCTACTCAATTCACAGGTCGATGGACAGAAATATTTCGGCCAGGGACGCAGTAAAAAAGTAGCACGTATCGAAGCAGCAGCCACCGCACTGCGAAGCTTTATACAGTTTAAGGATGGAGCTGTCCTGTCGCCATTAAAGCCATCGGGCAACCTGGACTTTACCAGCGATGAGCATCTAGAAAATGGTAGAGAAAATATGTCCTACAAAATCTTGATCAAACACTTTGAGATGTTGCTGTCGACTGACATATCCAACCTTACCTCGCTTGAACAACCCACGTTGCGTCTTTGCATGAGTCAGAGCAAGTATTAGTGCAATTTTTCGTTTTTCCTTACTTTCTTTTGTTTCAATATTTCCTTCATTTTATTATTTAATTCTGGATCTGACTGAGGCCTATATGTACAACACAAATACACAATAATATATAGCTAAATGGCAGCAATGTTTACATGAGGATAGATAATAGTTTTGCTCCCCAATGGAGATCTCTTTCTGGTATAAACAATATTATTAAACCTATTAATAAATATTTATTTAAGCCAATTATCTAACAGCCTTAAATTTCGATTTTCAAAAGAGAATTTGTGCAGTCGTAGTCTTGAGATTTATTATGAACTTAATCAGGTTATTTTCCGATTGCAATTACAGTAAATTGATTGAAATTCTAGAAGATTTGAATCTATAAAGCTTTATCTTTGTAATAAATTAAGGTTTTTAAGTTGTACTTGCTTGCCTACTTGAAGGATTCCATCAGAGCTGGGAAAACATAGAATCAGTAGTCAATCTAGAGATTAACATTGTTTAGGCACTCAATAATAATAATGAGCCATAGATTATTATACAAAAATTATACAAATAGGTTCTTAAGTATACAATGAGTCTGCAGATATTCTTTGTTTACGAAAACTCATTCGGTTTTATTTATTTCTTCTTACGTATAGAGTTTATTTATTTTTCATTTGATTTTGTTTTGGTTTTGTGATTATTATCGATTTAAAATCGATTCTTTTCCAGCTCTATGCTTCATCCCTAAATATAGAACAGTTTTTCACATTAGTTGTGTTTCCGTTTCGCTTTTGCTATTAATAAACAGGCCCAATCGTATTATTAGACTGACAGTTGGAATGTGTCACAAGGACTAGCTTATTTCCGGTCCCCCCTTATGTAATTCTGCAATGTGTAAATAAGTGAATAAGAATATATAACATTACTACCTATTATAAATATATATTTTCTTAAAACATTTCCTTTAAGCCGCGCGATAATACGTCTATATACTTATTGCTGAGATCTGGAATATGCATTAGGGTTGGCAGATCCGCTCGATATGCATCCCCAGCATGTATATACTTGTATTCGAACGCTGTATTATGTCATTTGTGATTTGCATTATTTAATTCCACATCTTTTTCCTTGCATTTGTCATCTAATAATATAATATGTGGTTGGAGAGGGAACACAGAGTTCCGATAGGACGATTAAGATATGGAGTCTCATCTCAATAGTGACGAGCGATCCGCCATTTTTACAATCTCTACTTGTGTATCGATAGATGTGAGCAAAAGTGCCATTGCTGTGGACGGCCAAAAGAAGGTTCCAGACAAGGGTCCGGTCATGCTGCTCTACGAGCTCTTCAACGACGTTAATTTCGAATGCAATAATATAGACGGTGCTCAGAACAATTGTCGGTTCAAGATGACGGTGACCATAAACGAAAAGAAGTTCGATGGAACAGGTAGGTCCTACAACTATGCGTTACTGCATTACAAAGATACAAAAAAGTGTAATTACTAATCACTATCTTAACCCCCAGGCCCCTCGAAGAAACTGGCCAAGAATGCAGCGGCGAAGGCAGCCCTGGCCTCGCTGTGCAACATCTCGTACAGTCCAATGGTTGTGCCACAGAAGAACGTGCCCCTGCCCATCGACGACAAGTCGTCGTCCATGGAGCTGCCACAGATACATGCCGATACGATTGGACGGTTGGTCCTGGAGAAATTCATGGAGGTTATCAAGGGCCAGGAGGCATACTCGCGTCGAAAGGTATTGGCGGGCATTGTTATGACTGAAAACATGAATTTTTGTGAGGCCAAAGTAAGTCCGAATTTGAATGAATTATCTCGAATTGAATATTTAATATTTAACTGTGTTAAAACCTATGTTGTGATATGGTCTCGTCCAGGTTATTTCGGTTTCCACTGGTACCAAGTGCGTCAGCGGCGAACATATGAGTGTGAATGGAGCCGTATTGAACGATTCTCATGCCGAAATAGTGTCCAGGCGCTGCCTCCTCAAGTACTTATATGCACAGTTGGATCTTCAGTGCAACCAGGGTATAGTTGTTTGTTGTTAATGCTAAGCTATAACTATATACATATAAAGACTAGTCAGAGGGCAAGACCTGCGTATGAAATGTATAATTTAGCGTCCCCTAGAAAGACTCTCAGTCGAATTGTGTTGTTAAATCAGTTGAACTATTTATGATTTGTACCAAGTACAAGCTTATTTCGTTTCCTTTACACAACATGATAACAGTTCTCCTAAGGTTTAAAGAACTTCTTTATTATTATTTGTATTTCTTTCCCCAAGGAACAAACACTGATAATATCTCGTCTTGTCCGCTAAAGAATGCACCTGTCGTATTTAGAGTTGGGTCTCTCCGTTCTTCCAAAGGCTCCTACATCGTATCACACTTGTATTTTGTTGTACTTCATATTTAATATTCAGTTATTTGTAGACAGTTGAAAGTATCGGAATTATCACTCAGTTTTTATTGGCTATTTAATAGTTTATAGTTCAGTTAGGGGATGCATATCGAGAGGAACAAAATACTATTTAATTTGTCTTGTTTTCCGATTATATTGGTCCGATATGTCAAACCTACTGCACATACATATACATATATAGCAAAGTTACAATACCGATTTATATATCCACTTTCACCTCATATATTTTCTGTTTTCCTCCCCGCCCCGCTTTGTACTTGTATTTGCTTTGTGGTCGTACTTCTTTTCATATATACTTGTGTGTGTATGGGTGAAAAGAAAGAATGCAAATTTTGATAAAAAAAAACCAAAAACAAAACATAAATCTATATAATTTTACTTTAATTTACATTTGATTACTCTTATTCAATTTTCTCTTAAATTTAGCCACAGCATATCAGTCGATTTTCGTGAGGAATACTGATGGGCAATACCCTTATAAACTAAAATCCGGGGTACATTTCCATTTGTATATAAATACAGCACCTTGTGGGGATGCACGGATATTTAGTCCTCACGAAAACGACACAGGTGTTGATAAACATCCAAATAGGTTGGTACTACCGATATTTTATAAATACTTGCTATTTATTATTACAACAACAACAACAACAACAACAACAACATCAACAACAACAACAATAAATCAAATAATAACAACAATAGTTAATATTATGTTAATTATGTACACCCTCGTATTTGTTAGCAGAGAAAAGACAAGTTAATATGTTTCGTACGATTCATCTAAACTTTTTTGTTCGCTGACAGGCATTTACTTTCTAAAACATAAACTTATATATGTATATATATGTATATATCTTTGTATACATACATATGTATACATACATCTGCGTGCTGCATATAATTTGTAGGTCTAATGTTCGAAAATCGTTTGAAAATATATGTTTTAAATATTAACTATTTGCAACCAACCCCCCTAAGCAAAAAAATGCGAAGCTGTCTTCGAGTGCAGCTTAAAAAAAAAACAAAGAAAGAGCTACAGTCGAATGTGCTCGACTGTGAGATACCCGGTATCCATAGTATTGAGAGTGCAATTAAGCTATGTCAAAATTAATGAAAAACTTAAGGCAATCCAACTCCCATTGTTGCCGAAAGTCTCTGTGATCTGTTGTTTCATACAGACTTTCTGCCTGTTATAAACATTTTCCGTTGGCACTAAGCTATGGGTACCGGGTATAAAAATACTCTCCCCTTCGCTACTTGTGGAAGCTTTAAGATAAGTAACGCACATACCTTTAAATAGCCAAATATTCAGCTATCGATAAAACCGAAAAAGCAAACAAAACGTATGGCGTTACATATGTTACAGCTTATATTATCTTTAGTGGAATTTTTAAGCAGGAAAAGCGTGGAAGAGAGAGAGCGGCTTTCCTTATATCTATTTACAAGCAATGTTTGTAAGGAAAGCAACAAATAATTTGCCTCACAGGAGTAATATTTTCTATACTTTAGCTATCGTTCTTATGTTTGTTATGTTGTTATGTTTGTAAAGTTAGGGTTTATATTTTGGATACGGCAAGGATATACTGCCCCTATGCTAATCTGTTAACAAGCATGGATATATAATGCCTAAACTAGTTTTGTATTCCTTAAATGGCTAACAAATTTATATCAAGTTCTGAAATATAATAATTTCAACATTTTAAAAGGTCTTGTTTTTATTTTTGTTCAAGCCAATGTTTAAATGTAACTTTATCAGTGAGAAACAGCAGCGGAGAAGCAAAAGTGACAACCTCTACATTAGAGTTGGAAAAACATCGATTATAATCGATAGATTTTCGATTCTTTTCCAGCTCTATGACTGCTACTTGCACTGGAGCAGTTTTATTTTAAATACAATTGCAATGAATATAAGAAAATAAATGATTAGTTCTAAAACGTTATGCACTCGTCAAAGTCTAGCAAATAGAATGATTTGGGGTTCCAAAAAGAGGTTTTTACATAACAAAACCGTATTTCTAATGACGTTTTAATATTTTTAAAGTGTTGCCAAGTTCGTCTGTCTGAATACATCAAATAACTGTAAGCTTTATAAACTGATAAGTTTCCACAACAGATACACGAGGGATATACGAATTGTACGAATTGCAGTCAAGCCGGGATTTATAAAATATAGAAGATAATCACTTTCAGGACAACAACAGATTTAAATTTAACTTGAAAAATGAATAAGAAATTATTTATTTGAAATTAAAATATATATAAATGTGTATATAATATATGTTTCATTTGGAGAGGAAGAGAACAAAAAAGAACATGAACAGCGAACTGATGTAAAGATTTAGCAACAGTTTTGTTCCTCCCCATAAGACCGACCTCTCTCTTGGCATGTTTTCAAACTCTTACCGACATTTCGATATCAAGCGAATAATTATTATATATTTTCTCACGTCCATATATTTTATGCAAATGCCGCGATTTCCCAACGAATCATACATGAAAATAACCATCAAATAAACAGAAAAGCCCGTGGCCAATTGCGTACCAAAATAGAGTCCGGCGAGGGTACAATTCCAGTCAAGAGCAGCGACGGCATACAGACCTGGGACGGGGTGTTGCAGGTATTACAACCATTATAAATAGTAAATAAACACAAGGAAGTACAACGATATGCAAATCAACTCGCCCTTAGGGTCAACGCCTGCTAACGATGTCCTGTTCGGACAAAATCGCCCGCTGGAACATCGTGGGTATACAAGGTTCCTTGCTGTCTTCCATTATTGAACCCGTATACCTGCACTCGATTGTCCTGGGCAGTCTGCTGCATCCGGAGCACATGTACCGTGCTGTCTGCGGTCGGATCGAGAAGTCCATCCAGGGCCTGCCGCCGCCGTATCATTTAAATAAGCCACGCCTGGCGCTGGTCACCTCGGCGGAGCCGCGAAATCAGGCTAAGGCACCAAACTTTGGCATTAATTGGACCATCGGGGACACCGAGTTGGAGGTGGTCAATTCGCTAACGGGCCGCACCATTGGCGGCCAAGTGTCGCGCATCACGAAGCAGGCGTTTTTTGTTAAATACGGATTTTTAATGAAGAATCTACCAGGTATTCCGATCCGCAAAGTAACCACGGACTATGGACAGACGAAGGCAAACGTGAAGGACTATCAGGTGCGTATTTTGTAAACATAAATATACATTAGGTATCAGTTATATCGCAAATATCGGAATTATATAACGTGAAAATATCGTTCTAATCGAAAAAGTGTCTTAAACATTGTTTTTTCTATATTAATCGATATTTAAACTCGTCGATAACTCGATCTTCGATCGATCTTTCCTCCCATCCCTAATAGAAATTATAAACTAAACTATTTATTTTGTTTTCTTTTTGCAGACGGCGAAACTAGAATTATTTTCGGCATTCAAGCGCGAGGATCTGGGCAGCTGGCTGAAGAAACCAATTGAACAAGACGAGTTCGGACTTGTCGAATGACTGCATTCAGCGATACTACTATATAATACAAATTATATAAAAAAAGACAAACGTAACGGCAAGCAATTAATAGAGTTAGATGACATAGATTTTAGGAAAACTTCTTCTTCGCGACAACAGCGACTTAATTGTAATAATATTATTAATAACCTGCCAACCTTGTATTCCCAACATCAACAACAACCAAAAGAACAACAACAACAACTAGAACAACAAGAACAATGCAACCGCAACAGCAACAAGCACAAAGATGCTAATGCTCGATCCATGAAAAACGGCTCTAGAATATTTATAGAATAGAATGTAGTTTCTATGCTGGAACTGAGTAAAGGAGTATTATGGCGTTTTTTGTTGATATCAATATCAATTCATTTTAGACACGGATTCTTCCATATCCTAACCTTAGTTACCTTTTCCAAACCCAACACTCAACGATTCGTTCTCTAAAATGCGTTTTAAAAAAGAAAAGAAGGTAAAACTACAAATGCAGATATATAACATATAGACGCCTTAGCTACACTGCTTAGAATTAACAAAAGAGATAGTACGAAGGTGGGCTTTTATTAGATTTCTTCTGTTTGTGCCTATTTGAACGAGATTAACGACAAAGAGATTGTGGTAAGAAATATTGTTACGTAACACTTTTGAAACGTATGTAAAATCATTGAAATGAAATCGAGGAACAACAATAACGGACAGACGATTACCATTTACATTTAAGTGCCCTTACGAAATCTAGAGAACCCTTACGCCACGAAGCAATCGGAGTCTAAGAAGATGTCTTGTCATTCATGCTCACAAAGTGCAAATCACGCCGGCTTAGTGCCAAAATGCTGGCCGAATTGTCTTTTTTGTCTATGCTAGTATATCCGACTTTTAACGTATATTTTTTGGCATTATTCCCGTTTGAAATACCAGCTGTGACTGCTGCGATTTGTCATTATTGCAAAAACATAATTTCTGGCTATATAATTTCGGGGATCTTATTTTATTAATCATGCCGATTTATTTTAAAGAGCATGGCACATATGCGCTTGGCAAAATTCATCATTTTTTAATCCCAAAGCTTTTTAGATATTTTTAAAGTTGTTGTTTTCATTCGTTTTATAAAGCATTTGATAAATTGTTTTATAAATTCAACATTGTTCATCCATGTAATAAGGAATATATGTTTCCATATATCATCAGTCGTATTATCGTTTAATCGTATCATATCGATCGTATCGAGCATCGACGACTTGGCTAATAGGTTTCAAGTGATTGGAGTTCAGCTGGGAACAAGGGAGGCTTATTGCCAGTCGTCGATGCTTGATACAATTTGCCTAGTCAGAGCTAATCGCTCATTAATCGCTTTTGCAACATTTTTGTCAATTCATCGCTTTTATCATGCTTAATTTTGTTTCATCTTGTGACTGTTCTTCGGGCGTCTTTTCCGCTTCTTTGTTTTAGTGGTACGCTTTGCTGTCTTTTTATTGCCGAATTGGGCATGACTTCAGATAAATTCGGACTTTCGTAATTAGGCAATCTATTATTAACCAATTAGTAAGCAATATATGTTGTTAAGTAATGCTATTTGCAAGGACACAATAATAATAATAATAACAATACTAAATACAGTCACGCTTAATATAAACTGAAATGTAGACTTTAGGGTGAATCCGCATACGTACTTCCACGTATTTTTTTCTTCAAATCATAAATATATATACAACCTAGGCCTTCCACCCGTTTTCAAGGTGCAATAATTGATCAATTAACGATTATGTAGATTTCTTTATGATTACCTTAATCATAGAATAGATTAGTTACAGCCAGCGTAATGTTTATCGAATATCAATCTAACTATCAAATGTCCATTTCCTTTTTCCGTCAATTAGCTACATCATCCTAGTTTTCGTCTCAGTAATAATAGAACGAACCTGTTCCGCTTGATAGTGAAACTCCGTATGCATACAGAAAACGACAACCGGAAGAGACAAGTAAACTAAATACCGATAATACCGATAATTTTCGATATTTTGCAATATTTTGGTCGATATATCTCCTCTCGTTTATACATCCCAAATGCAATATTTGTTATTTTTTGGTGCCTGTAAGGGCTAAATTCTTTCCGATCTGGGTTATTATTGCAACAATGCGTTCTTTAAACAATTTCCTGATACGCCAGAGTGAAAGAGACGGCAAGACTCTTAAGTAGCAGTTCACTTTCTTAAAAATGGATGTGTTGGTTTTTCAAAACTGTTCCATCTGTTCTTGCATTAACTTACTCGATTGTGTCAGTATTTCCCTTACAAGACTTCCTTTGAGTTCAATACTTTTCCGAACCACAACAGGACAACAACAGAAACTAGATTCCCTCTGCATTACTTTGTTTATATGTGTACTGAAAACAAAAGAAGAAAACTAATAATGTGACGACATAACTGACTTAAGTAATACCGCATATATAATGGATAAAGAAAAGTTGATCTTATATAAAATACTGTGATACTAAATTTTACTAGTACTTCCAGCATAGCTGCATTTTATCCATTCTTAAATATTCTATGTTATAGAAGAAGCAGCATCAGATAATAATCATAAATTAACCGATATATAGGAAAACGAACAAAATTATTACAAAGAAAAACGAAAGAATCATAACAATGCTTGTCTACATTAGATTTTCAAATAAGGAATTTTACACAGAAATATAGAAATATGTATTGGGAATGATAATGGGGGTTTCGCAAGTCTTTTGTTTATGTTTGTTTGTTTTTTTGTTTTGGTAGAACAGAACAAACAGCTTTTAAATATATTTATATATAAATACGGGAAGATATATAGAAAACGAAATAGGCAAGGGCCAGTTGGGTTCAGCTAATTATTGTTCAATATTTATTAGATTTACTCATATAAGACAATTAATTACTATTACAAATTACAAAAGGAGCCTCCTCTTTACGATTGAAATAAGTTGGGAACACATACAATACATATTTTGTATTTAAAAAACAAAAACGCTAGTCATTAAACGAGTATATTTGTTTCTTGTTATATCAAATGGTTGAAACTCTTACAATCTTTCAGTTGTTTAGCCTGATTATTTTCATAAAATAATAGCTAAAAAAACACATATATATATATATAAAAATAACAGAATTTTAATGTGAAATCCGTACTTGCAAGAACAATATATATATATTGTGTATATATATTTAAATAATATGCAAATACAAAAGATTGCTCAAGCCGCAACACTTTTGGAAGTTATTAATTACATTTCGGACTTCCGGACACCAAGAGTGTCCTGTAACTGGCAGGAAGAACAAGAGAAATATGGAATATATCCATTGGCAATCACAGTGATAAGAAGAGATGGAAAGGTGGGGAAATACAGCATAACACCAGGTACTACTTGCTAAAACACACGTAGATATATACATATAATGACAATGTTTGTATTGGTCAATGAATACACCAGATTACACGCCAATATTATTCCATTTGTAACTCTATGAATACTACACACATAAGACAAAACTTGGGTTAACACTTGTATTCTTTACAACTTGAACAACTTGAACAAACAACAAACAACAAAAAACAAACAACAAACAAGAACACGAGCCACATCGAAGGTGAACACCTACTATTACTGACTATTTATTTTGTAGTTTATAGATTGTTATAAGACTTTATCCTTAATAAGCAGATATCGAAGACACGACAACAACTTGATTAACAGGCGAAGCAGGATTCATACTTGATAGAATTATATAGAAAGCTGCTTTATTTCTCTTCAAATTTCACAAACACACATCTTTTAAATCTTAGAGATACATAAGTAGTAATCTACTCCATTACTAGACCTTTTTATTATGAATCTGAATAATTCGAATGAAAGACGATGACAACACCAAGAACTTGTAATCTCCAGAAGAAAAAAAACAGAACAAGAATATATAAATTATTAATTAGGTTTACTCACACACGCGTACAACTTATACTTCGCTTAACCAAAAACAAAAAACAAAAACAAAACGAAAACAAATGAGCAATTTAGTCAACAAGAAGTTATCCATATTGTAGTTCATTTTCCAAGCCAAGCCCTAATGCCCTTCATTTTATTACCATTTTGATCACTCAATAAAGGCGAAGGATAAGTGTGCATTGGAGACCTGCACTCGTTTCGACGATACAAAGATACCTATACGTAATCATGTATGTGATTCCGAGAAAATCGGCATAGAATTAACTATTCGAAACAATTGTCCTGCTGAATGAAATAATTGTGCTCATAGCCTTCCAATACAGATATCTGTAGAATGTGCTGTATTTTGTTCTTAGTTCACAAACTCACTATACAAGCTTACCTTCTTTCCTACTAAGTAGTGCAGGTCTCTAGTCTCTAGTATCGCACACAGAAACACACATACACTACGAAAATGCACCCTCCATCCATTCTTCCATTTACAACCAGAGCTCACAGGAGAGTATCGCTGAATGCTCACTTAATGATCGGTTGCTCGCGAATCCGATTCAAAAGGGTATCAAAGGTACCGCTCAGTTAGGTTCTTTCCTCTCTTGGTCTCTTCAGACCGCTTGCCCTGCGGAAAGATCTTTCTCTCTTCCACGCTATGCCTGGAAAGTACACGTAAAGCAGCAAGCGAGAGCTTTCCATTGAGCGGATTCGCAAGAGCAAAGAGAGATACCGCTAGTTTACGGCTCTCCTCGTTTATTCTTAGGAGCGGACACGTATGAGTTGAGTCTGGTTAAAACATAAAATACATACAGTACATGCATACAAACATACCCAAATACATATATTGTAATACACAAACACAAACCTATACGTAAAACTTTGTTCTTGATCAACAAATTAGTGCAAGTACATATAAACGAGATTAAAACAGAACAAAATAGTGAATATCTCCGTTAACAGCTTTGTCAACCTTTAAAAACATGAAAAAACAGCAAAGAAATTGTATCAATTAATATAGATCCTAAGATGGCTTTTGTTATAATTAAAAAATAAAACACAAATTGTATTTTGCGATTTTATAATCGACCGTCAGCCAATAATAAATATAATCTCAAGGTCTGAGAGCCGAAATTTAAACCTTATAAACATATGAATATTTACATAAATCGTTCGGTCTCCAAATACTGTAAATGACGATTTAATAAATTACCAAACAATATATATAGAGTACAGAAACCGGGTGATATTGTTATTTTTAATTCCTGGGTCCCAGCGCAGAAACGCCAGGAGGCGTCACTTTTGGGGAGAAGCTCAAAGTATCCAAGGATATTTTCCACAGGAAGTTGAATCCTTTAAGCGTACTACAACATTATGCTTTGTGAGGATGCAACCAAATTTCAGTGCAAGTGCAGCAAGCCCCAAGAACAGAAAGCGATAAGCATTCAAAGCAGCCTCTGCTGGACTCTCTAAGGAGCTTATTATTGTTTTTTATTATTGTGTTCCAGCATTTGTTGTTATTTGTTACATAACATTTGATTTATTTATACATATATTTATGAATATAGGTAAATAAAGCTTCCATAGGAAGATCAAATCGGATTTAATTTAAGTTGCAGTTTGAAGCAGCGAAAATCTGTGCTCCAGGTGTTTGGGCAGAACCTTCTCATCCTCTTGGGCTTCCAATAGCAACAGATCCCTTCTGGAGTCTTCAGTGGAGGTCGTCCACAGGGAGTGTGGACACACAGCATGAGCTCCAGGTTGTCGTTGCTCTGCTCCTGCAGCTCCTCCATTGGCACTGCTATGCTGACAGTGTGTCTCACTGTATCCTCTGGGTGTTGAAGGGTCCAGATGTAGCTCCTCCTTAGCTGCACCTTCGTCAATCTTAACCGTCCCAAGATGACTCCAATTTATGCCTGCGAGGGCAAAATTAAGTAATTTGATGGATTATTAATGAATAATAATAATATGAATTATAGTTTTAATGTATATTCAAAATATACACAGTATACCATCATATACGATCTATTAATTTGTTTTTATTTTTAATACTATATATTTATATTTTTATCGATATATCCATATTCCCTGATATATGTATGTGTCCTGTCAAAAATTAGTAAAAGAATGGACTCATAACTTATCGATTTTAAAACTTGATTTACAAGAAGAATCCACTAAAAACCTTTAGCACCAGTTCCACTATACAGAACATCCTTTATTTAGCTCCGATCAAAGTTTTGAGACAACTTTCTGTATGTATTTTTCGTTAGTTTCCTAATTTTCAGATGTTGTTTTTCCACACAGCATGCAGGTTTCGTCGACAACGAACTAGTTCCAATTATAAACAGACCGCTGTTAACGAAACCCGATTTCAGTGAGGACTTTTTCTGACAGTTATCGATGAAGAAAACTTGCTATCCATAAGAAGAAATGCACTGACGATGATTTTAGGCTCAGCTTGACACATTTATTGCGGTCGTCCTTCACCTTGACGTTTTTCCTTGTCTGCAAGAAAGATAATACATTTGTTAGAAGCAGGACTCCATAAAGGGAAACAATACTACATATCAAATACACTGTTTTTGGTATTTAGGGCTTTGAACATAGTTGGCCCTTAGAAACAGTGTCACATTATTCGATTCGAATATAATTGCTTCATCGAGCTTGTACAAAATTTCTCTCTAAATTTACTCCCACTTCGGTGAAGGTACATTCTCTTTTGCCTAAGCTCCAGTAATTTTCAACCATGTGGGTGCAACTGTAAGTTCAAAATAAATAATTAATAACAACAAAATAGTGAGTGGTGCAAACGCAGGGCACATCGTGCGTTTTCGAGTGGTGCAAGTGCCAACAAAGTAGTGCCGGATAAGGAAAACCAAAATATGGTTGTTGCTTCGCCGTCGGACAAGCGGAATGATGATGGGGACGATGCATCGGGCATTGTCCATTTAGTCAATCCGTCAATGAACGAGCTGATCCGAAGCCTTCATTCCGCCAACCAAAGGCCGATAATAATATCCGAGGCAAGGATCCAAGGGGGACGCAATAGCTTCAAGGCCATTGATAACGAACTCATGTTCGTGGATGACGAGTCCAAACCCGATAGCTCTTCATTAATGAGCTTGGTAAGTGAGGAGGGACTTAAATTGGGGAGGCTTCTATTATATACTGACTCTGCTACCCACAGCAAGATAGCTCAAACTCAGATTTCTCTATGAGTTCCCAAGAAATAAACCCATACGACGTTATCCCCAAGAATAAGCAGCGCACTCAATCTCTTGATGACTTGCACCTGATCGGTGATGACGAAGACTCCACGGAGGACTCCTCTTCCTCCGCTGAATCTCTGATGTGGCGGGTGCACTCCGAGGGAGCACTGATCACCATGCCCGGTGACGGTAATTTGGGAAAGCAAATGGCTTACCTAAAGCCGGCCTTCGACAAGATATTGAATGGGGCTGCCATTCAAAAGGCTCGTCTTCGTAAGAAATTCTATGCAGACTTTATTTCTAAGGAGCCCAACGTGGCTTCAGTGCTGCCCCCCAATAGTGCCAACCTGTGCTATTGGATCACCATGGCCCACATACTAGCGGCCATTGCCTGCCACCGCTGGGGCATCTGATGCCTACCAAGCGTGTGGGTGTTTTTCTTTGTTTGTTTTTGGGGAGGGAGGACGACAACATGGAGCATATATCTAATTCGATTTTACGGATTTGTAAGACGCTGCCAGTCCTGTAGTACAAACAAATAAATGTTAATCGTGCATCATGTATATAATTTCCTAATTTTGCGATTAAAATCTTAAAAGGGTTGAAAAGAGAACCAACTAAAACGTATTGTGGTTGCTGCTTTGCTTGCACATTGCAGGCAAGGCTTGGTAAAGGAGTCTTCGGGTTCGGAGTTTTGTAAAATGTTAAAGGCGATATTCTCCAAAGCTTTTAACTAATTTTGAACGTGACTTGCATAATTAGCATAATCGATCAATGAATCCCTAAGTCCCTAGTCCTAAGAAAAAAACAAATTAAAGCGTAGACACAAAGGCAAGGGTATGGATGTGCAACCGACCAGGTATGTACATTTAATTTAAGTGAGTACATACATATGTACATATGCGTATGCAGGTACAGGTAGACGAGGGGGTATTGGTACTCAGCCGCAATAATAAAGTTTGCTGGCAGCCACTTTGGATCTAATGCACTCAGAGTGCCATAAAAGGGTGGCCCTGACCGGGTGCCGGATGCCTTTGCCTTCGCTCTCCGTAAAAAGTGAATAAATCGAATTATTGGACACAAAGTCAGCTACATCAGAATGTTGTTGCCCTGTTCTTTTTGTTTGTTATTGTTGTGGTTTTCAATACAATTAAATTTTATAATAGCATTTTCAGTGCATAATTAAATGAAAACCAGCAGAAGCCAACGGGCCATGCCGCTGCGTTGCGTTGCATTCAACCAAAAAAAGTAAGCATGTTAATTTTTACTTGCTAGGCTTAAGAACTTATTGAACTGCATTGTTCATGTCCGCGGAATTAAATTACGTTATATGTGAGTCAACAAATACAATTCATTCATTCACTTTAAAAAATACAGAAGGTCTCACGTGGTTCTAGGACCTTTTCCTCCACTCTATTACTTATTTATTTTCATATTTCACGTTCAATTGTGAGGTACAGTCTTCTTACGATCATTAAAGGTTGCCACCTAGTCAAATTTCGGTAAGAAAGAGCAGGGTTGCTTCACGGTTTGAGTACTTAGATGCCAGAATAGTATATCTTCAAGCTGTGTGATCTTAATAAACTTAAAACATAAAAATAATAAAGCAAGACGTTGCTTGCTCAGAAAATAATATTCTCTAAAGGAGAAAAGCTAAATGTATGAGAGTATAAAAACGAAAAATAATACAATTACTAAGAAGACTAGAACCATTAAAAAATACAATTTGAAACTAATGACGAATAATCTTAAAATAAACATAAAGTCCGTTCAAAGAACATTGGGCAGTGTGTGTAACATAGGCTGTGGGGTTTTGTCCAAGCTATACTACCTATACTTTGTACATATATGTCACAAGTAATTCTGACGTAACTGAAACTTTTAGGATGTGTGACAGGAAGACAGAGAGACAGGAAGACAGGAGCACAATGCATCATTCGGCGCACACACAGACGGGAGTGTATGGGAACTCCAAGGCGAATGAAACTACGCAAAGTTTATTCTACTTCATTTGATAAAATGCGACTGCCGACTGCCCTTACAGGGTACTGGGTACAGGGAATAGCAGCAGTAGTCAGTAGTCAGTAGTCAGTCGTCGGTAGTCGTAACGGATGTGGAGGCGGATGTTGTGAAACCTCTTTGTTGCGGCAAACACTTACGCACACCAACAAGTGGAGCGGAAGTTGACAAACGTGTACTGTAACGTGTACACTGTCACAGTCACAACAACAACAGTCTCAGTCACAGTCAGAGTCAGAGTGAGTGTGTGTGGTATTGTAACACGCACATTTCCGGTTCTATCCACCTACCCACGGTCTACCCTCACCATCTTTGTATTTCAAAATTTATCACTAGCTTTTGTTTCGAAACAGTCTGGCTGGCTGACTGGCTTTCATGTTGACAGTTCCTAAAATAAGTTCTGTTGTTCCCAATATATATATCAATATATCCCGATCCCTATGTATGTATATGGGGTTTCAACTGCTTCAACAGGGCTGTACCTCTGCCTTATATTCTTCCAATTAACTATAAAGAACTTTGGGATCGATCATTAACTTGATCTTGAGCTGAAAAAATATCTTTATTTATGGATTTTAAATTACTTTTTGCTTATAAAGACAACGGAAATATGTTTTTCTACCTCTGGAACTTGTTTATATCATTTATAATATTTTGAAGTGCCTTTTAAGCTTTGGTCTTATAACTTTTATAACTGGAAAACCAACGTTGCTCGATCTAAATCTATTTATATCTACAACTTTAATTCTTTGCCAGACCTAGAACTTAATCATGATCAGTTAAATATACGCTGATTAAACAGAGTTTTTTTTTTTTAACTTTATAGTGAAACACCCTTAATATGTATTATTTGTATGTGTTTATACCTGGCCCAAGTCCAAGTCCAAGCGCACTCCAAAGGCAATAGACCATGACCGTGGACAAAGTGGACAAAGATGTAGTTCGATGGCCGGATGGCTGGCTGGGCTGTTTGTTTGACTGACTGACTGGCTGACTGACTGCTTGGTTGGTTGTTTGGTTGGTTGGCGACCGAACACGGTGTAATTGTGCTTCAATGGCAACAAGAACGAACCCATAGAGGCCAAGAGCGGAGTGCCTGTGCCCATTGACAAAGCACCGCCTCAGTGCTTGACCAACTATTTCGATTATACTCTGGCTTAAAGTATATACTAATAATGATGGGGCACTGGGTAAGCTCTACAAAATATATAAGTATAACATAATCTAGGAGGGTATTCTAATATTGTTTACGAGTTTTTAACCCATTAAAATAGTATACAAGGTATAAAGCGTCATCAGACACGTCAATTTAGACTCGCAATTTATGAAATTGTACATCCAAGAAACCTGGGTTCAACTTATGTTGATTTAATATGAATTAAAACTAATAATAATACACGATGATTTAGAAATTCGGTTTAATTTACAAGAAGACTAACAAGCTTTTGTTATAAGACTGCTGGGTATGACTGCTTTTTAGAAGAAGAAAGAGAGAACTAACTTCGGCAAAGCTTAGCTGAAGATTACAGGCCGTTCTGTCACTTCGAAGGACTTAAGGGTATCAAAGCATCGGCTTGCCGAAGCCAAAAGCTGCCTTTATTAACAGTTATATGTATTTTCTCATTATTATTATTATTTTGTTGCTAAAGTAACTTCTAACTATTTATGTTCTAAATTTTAAAATTCACTAAAGAAGAAATGAAACGAATCACTTAAAGGATTTTAAGATATTAAAAAAGGCACCAAAACAATATATCTAGATAATAACAATAAAGATGAGTCTGACTACCGATTTCCTTCAGATTTAAAGCTATATTTGCGACCATTTTATACGTAATTTAAAATCCCGGCGGTTAGCACCGCTTTTGGCAGCAAACACTGACGTTCGTCACCTGCGGACACCTGTTAACATCAAAGTCGTAAGCGGCTTCCCACTACGAATTCTATTTAAAGGCTTCTACCAAGTTAAGTTTTATTTTGCTCCAAGAATACAACATGAATATTAATTACCAGAGCTTTATATTAATTGTAAAATATGTATTATGCGGATTCCGGTCAGATATTGAACTTACTTGTGATTTCTCTGTGCCTTCGTTGTAGACCTCCTCAAGGTATAGCGTGTGTGCGTGTGTGTAATTTGTTGTCCCAAACAGCTGTGAGTCTCGATTTGAGTTTTCTTCTTGAAAACTCAGTTTTGGTTCTTCGGCACATCTACCTTTATGTTATTTTCTCTTGTTTGTTTTCTTTAGCACCAAGGCATATATGTCACTAATAAAAAATAGATCTATGTAAATTGGAACACCGGATATTTAACGCGAATTAGAAGGCCTCTGGCGGTGTAAACAAGTTATATGTTCTTTTTGCTTTTTTCTGTAGGCCAACAACGAGAGAGAGCGTGTTTTGGCATAAACTTCCGCCTCGAACGTCCCGGAATCGAATGAACCAACAACTGTTTCTCCGTTTATAATGAAAACTTTTTGCAGGGCAAGAGAAAGGCCAGCCAGAGCTCGATGCTTTTTCAACCCCCAATGCCGCAAGGGCTCGTACACCAATACACGCGCAGATGGTATATGTGCACGCGTATATGTACACGTATACGTGTACCTGGTGGCCATGTGTGCGGGCAGCCGAGCGGGTCTGAGGATGGGTTCCCGAGCGACACGACACGAGGCGACACGAGGCGAGACGAGGCGAGGCGAGGCGACGTAACGCATCCGCATCACAATGGCACTGCATCGCTGCTCCGCGACCCGGCAGCAGCGGCAGCAGCAGCAGCAGCATCAGTCGCAGTCGCAGTCGTCGTCGTTGTCGTCGTTCGGCTAAATCAGTGACACGAGCCGCGCCTCGTGCTCCGGCGGCTGGCGGCTGGCGGCTGGCGGCACCCTTGGAGCTACTTGGGGCATGACGACACGACGCCCGGCCCGACGTCGGGAGTGCGCACCTTTGAACTGTTGCTGCTGCCTGTCAGAGGCACTGGCTCGCTGGCCAGGGCGAAGGCAACCGGATCGGATCGGCGAGGGTGGCCAGAGCCAGAGCACGTAGACGTACTGTAGAGAGTATGGAAATTCATCATTTTCTTCCTTTTTTCTTTCTTTTTTTTTTTGTATATTCTTTTTTGCTTATTTTTGCGAGTGCAGCAGACAACCCGTCTAATGGATGGAATAACGGTAACCGAGCGCCGCGTAGACGACATAAATCTTTTCTAGCTGTTGCTCTGCTTTTCCAACTCAATCGGTTGTGAATGGATCTTGGTTGAAGGAACTCGGTATTCAAGTCGATTCGACGGAACAGCAGAAAATATCAGACAAGATTTGCAAGATTTGCTAATAATTAAAAGGTTAATTGTTATTAATTAATCATGTCAAGCAAAGAACAAAGTAATACTTTCATAGGCTTCGGCAATCCGAATTTAAAATTAGTCCTGGGAGCAGCAATGTTTGTAGTTACTAAGAAATAGCCCTCAAAATATTTATGTCAATTTTAATTCAAATTATTTCATCTTCATGAATTATATTATTCATAATAAATCAACAAATTAACATTAATACATAACTAACCAATTTGTGCTCATAATACCTCAGCCATTATAGGGTTAAATATTTCTCAAATACAACCGACCGACCTCCTGATAAATTCCAAAATTCGATACACTCCGTTGCGAGCGAACCTCTGGCGTCAACTGGCCATATATCCACCGTGCTCGCGGAGAGTATGAGACCAAAAATCGGTGGCCAAGCCAAGCCAAGCCCACTTATCCCCATCGACATCACAATCGGTCGGTCGGTTGGCTGACTCGCCTACAAAAAAACAACACAAAAAGCTGAAAAAAAAGAGAAGCGAAATTGAGGCATTTTTACCTTTTTATTAGTACATACAAGTACTCATGGCGGACGCACACACGGCCATGCGAGTGGAATCAATGGACCCCAGCCAGCCAGTCAGCCAGTCAGCCAGCCAGCAGCGCACACATGACAATAAAAGCCGTGTCCCTTGGCATAGGTATAGGTGCCTCCAACCGGGCGGAGATAGTGGCGGTGTGGTGACGCCGACCTCGGCCACGGCCTCGGCAATGGGTAACAAAAATTTCAAAGCGCAGTCCGGGGTGGCACGGCGCGACGCAACGCGGTCAGTGAAATCGAAACAGAAGCACATTAAGCCACGGCTATAACTATAAAACAGAAACAGCTTTGCATACATTCAGTCCCTGGACAACAACGCTTGATTTGCTGCACCAGGAAAGTCGGAAAATCGGAAAATCGGGATGTAATACTGAATTTATTTCCCTGGAATAAAGGCGATAGATAGGATGGATAACCTTGGATGAGGGCTAATTCCTCTTCCCTTGTTTAGCTTTTATTTAACTGCAAGTTAAGTATTTAACTGAAAGATACAGTCTAAGTTTGGTTGTAATCTAGGGGATCTAAGGTGTATTAAGCTTAATAAACGTCATTGAATATAAGCATCGATAGGTTAGTTTAATTAACTTTTTATCGAACTGTAAGAAATTATTTCAAGTGAAGTTTGGTATTTATCCAGGAAATAAGCTTAAGGTTTAGTTATGTATGATACCACTTAAAGTGGCACAGCAGAAACTGCAATTAAATGCTGGTGGCGTCTAATTAATTGATTATATTTTTATATGGCGCGGACGATTTGGCTGCTGGACCGCAGAATTAATTATGATTTGACTTTGGTGTAAGTTAAAGAAACATTTTGTGGTCGCTGCAGACTAACAAATGGCTGCTTGATGCTGCTGCGCTCCCAGGTCGCGCTGCAGGTTGCGGCGGCTGCCCCAACCCCAACCCCAACCCCATCCAGACATATTGTTGGCACATTGGACGTGGTTTTTAATTTGCCTTATCTGTGTGCCCTCGCTCCTTGGCTTGGCGTTTTGGCTGTGGGCGCACTTAATTTATACCTTACTCAGGACCACCAAGGTCCACGAAGGTCCCGGGCATTAAGTCAAGAAAATTATTTTCGTCAGCTTAATTGGAATTTCGCCCACAGATATATACTTATATATGTTTATGTATATATAAGCGCCGTAACAAAGCGTTCTTCGTGATTATGTGCTGTTTTCACGTTTCTAAAATGGTATATGCAACGCTGAGTTTATATACTTTTCCCAAAAAATAGAATAGCTTATTATGGTCCCAATTCTTGAATATATTTTATCAAAACAAGTAAGAAAGCTAGAGCAGCAGGTTTGACTAGGTGGCAGCCCTAAAGGCTTGACGCGATTGAAACAAGTGGACAGTCCAGCTGTCTCTCGCTCGATCACATCCGGTCACAAGAAAGGATCAAAAGGATTCATGTGGCTTGGCTTCCTGCAACCAGGCCAGCCCCTTGCACGGGTTAATTTCCTTGTAAGTACGCGTTCAAATATAATTAAGGCAATGTGTGCGCGGCCTTTAACGGAGTCAGGTAATTTAGTGTGCCTTGTGTATAGTGTGTCGTGTCCATGTCGTAAGTGTGTGCACTTGCATTAATACGTATACGAGACCCACGGATGTTGAGGCGGCACTCGGCACTCGGCACTCGCCGCCTTTTGCGTGTTGCGACAAAGGTGTTAACACCAACAAGTTGCCTTTGCTATGATGACAATAGAACAATTGGCCATGGGTGGCCATGGCATTGTCGTGCCGGAGATTTTTCGCATATTTATACAGGTGTGCCCAGCAGATGATAACCGAAGGCGACCGACCGACAGGGAGGCCGGGAGGCCGGGAGGCAGGCAGGCAGGTGAGGCGCACAAGGCAATCAGTCTGTGTCAAAGCTGGAGGGAGTGCACGAAGTGCCTTTGATATTGTTGACACAAGCAGGACAGCGACAGCAGGCTGGCCCCGGACGAAGGACCGGTGGGACGATGGGATTCCGGTGACGACGATGGTTACAGTGATGCAACAATTTTCCAAAGGATTAAAGTTGTCGTACAGACGCATGATTGCGTGCAAAAAAAGCATCGAAAGGCAATAACGACCGAACACAGTCCTCGTTCGAATCGTTACTTAGGTGGCTTCTAGACGAGTTGATGGACCGACACAACTACATTGAGTAATAGGGGGACACAGAGGGCCTGTGATCGAGCATATTAGCCTGCTGGCTTTTGCCGGATCTTAGCCTGAATTGTTGCCAAGTTCCCGAGTCGCCGAGTCCGAGCTATTTGTTAATTTATTTACATGCGATATATTACGCAATTGTCCGCCAAAATGATTCGGGCAGAGAGGAGGCGGGCAAATGGGCTGCTCCCTTTGCCACTTCACGCGTTAAGTGCGCATTCATACAGTTGAATACGTTTCGGGGCGTGTGGTCGGTCTGCTGGTAAACAAAAGTGGATGGGCTTTGCCGGTGGTTAACGGATGAAGTTATCCCTTCTATCCGAGGACTATGTTAAATTAGTTCCACTTTATCGCGCCGAGTTCCTGTTTGCATAAATTAAACATGCAAGGATTGTGGCATACCCTGAAATGCTTCTGTTCTACGCGTGAAGCAAGATTATTTTTGTCTATTAGGGTAAATTTATAAACCTATAATCAGTGTTATTATTATTATTCGTACTTCCAAAACTGATCGAATTGAGAATTGTAACGAAAGCAGTCGTTATAAAATTAGTTGGCAACCTTGTGCTTGAAACAAGTGGACAGCCCTTGCAGTTTGCAATTTAAGCATTCCTTCGATTTGTAAGCCAAAAAAGCAATAATTTCAATTTTGATAGGGTTTCCTCTGATTGCTTTAAGTGCATTCCTATTAATCTGAATCACCTTGCGGCTGCCACATTACTGGTGCCAATAAAATAGGAGCAGACTTCAGCCTCTTCGCCTGCGAGGAGATTATAATGCGGCTCCTTATAATTTGGAAAGTGTTTTTGTACAATAAATTTGATTGGGCTGCGCTCCGGTTTCAGCCTGGCCTTATCTTTCACGCATATTAATAATGCTTCGTCATTAGACGACTCTACGCAGATGCAGACGGCGACGGTGATGGCGACAGGAGCCAGGGCAAGAGCAGGAGCCACGGCAACGGCAACGGCAAAGGACATCCAGGAGCAGCAGTTGACGTTACAACTCAGCAAAAAGTAAAGGCAAACATGCGAAGGAGTTGGCTTGGCTTTGGCGTTGTTGGCAAACAACTGGATGCTGGGGGAACCAAGCGAGCTAAAAAGTACACAACGAAAAGCGCTGAGAAGATTCCATTTTAACATCTCATTAACTTGAGCGGCGCAGACGTGCTGTTTGGGTGCCCGCCGTCCGCCTGGTAATGGGCTTCCAGATTGTTGGGATGGAGTGCGGGCTTGGCACGGTATAAAGTTGCAATAATTTAACAATTCCGCCCTCTTAATTGCCTGCCACATTTCATTTTAACGGTGAGTCCGCGTCCACGTTCGCCATAGCACGGTTAAGCTGCATATATGTACATATCTGCAGCTTAGCCCGATATTGAGCGCACATTTTTAGCTGGGAAACACATGGATTTAAATAATAGTAAGTATTACGTATTGTTTTTGTTTTTTGGGCTATAAGTAGTAAACGTACAGTTATATGTACAGAGATAGTCCCTCGAAAGAGACACCTGACAGGCGGACTGCCAACTCTTCTCGATCGCCTGACAGCTGCCTTATCGTTTGACGTTGCCACCTAGTTTTAGAGCTAGAAGCTTCCAATAAGAGCATATTTTCATGATGTGAATTTGGGCATCAAAACCTGGGCATCAAACATGCCAAGTCAAACTATGTATAACCACTATATCCACTGTCTTGTCTAGCCAACTTAGTCTGGTGGCAAGTGGCTATACTTGTGGTATGTGCCCGGAACCCATTTATAGCCTTATAGCTCCATCCAGCTTACTTTCTCGAGCAGAGCTCGCTCTTTCGAATATGTCAAGCAGATACGCTTAATGCGAAATTAAATGAAAACACCTTAATTGCAGGGAGCGCGTCGCGTCAGACATGGTTGCACAGCACGACGCTGCACGAGTGTGCGTGCACACTTCGAGTCCCAACCGTTGCCAGACTACACTCACTATACACACGCGCCAGGGAAGGGCAGGAGCGTTTTATTATTTTACGCATTTTCGCAGCCATCATAATAGTACGAGTGTGTGTTGCAGCTTATTCCCTGCCCTGTCCTATCCGGCAGTTTCATTGCGCGTTTTGTCGTGGCACAAAATGTCATGTGGTTCGGTTCGGTTACCAAAAAGCGTTATAAAAATATTATTATGACACCTTTATGACACTTCCAGATGCTGATTATGATGAAGATAAAGGTTTCAACTCAGTGGCCGGGCTTCCTAGCGCTTAACTCGGCATCTTGGCTGGGCATTTTGTTGGGAAGGAAGTTTTGCAGAAGAATGAATGGAAAAGTTAAGAATAAGCTTAATCAGGAGCATTTACCGATGTCAGACAACTTTTAATGACAGGCGATTGGACTCTCTCGAGAAAGTGAGTCTCTTCTATTATTCCAGCTTAAGCTGAAGCTAATTTCGTTACCACATATACTTTGTTTTTTAATTACAGAGCTGCCTCTGCATATTCTTCTTATTATTGGGCCATCGATGGAGTGTAATCAGACACTCTGATAGTTGGGCTTTTTGTGCAAACTACTTACTTCTTCCTTGGGATGGAAAAATAGGGAAATTACTATAATTGTATTCCCATATGCAATGAGCTGCGGAACTGAAGAGCTCCAGAGTGCTCATTGCATATGCCAATCGACTGACTGTCACACATGGATGCCTGGACGTGCACGGCTACATATTCGCCGGCAATGCACATAAGGGCGGACCTTAGTTGTGCGGAAAAATACTCTCTCAAGGGCCAGAAAATTCTGTATTAAATTTCTAGGTAGTATTTTCTTTTAAATCCTTCCTTTCCTTTTATTCCGTCAACTTCCTTTAAAACGCGTTTATGGGGCATTGGACATTCATCCTCAATACGTATGTGTAGCTTGTAAGCTTGTAGAATGGAATATATTCCTTTAGCTTCTAATTAATTGAAGGTTCACCCTAATCCACATAAGCTCGTAGAGGCGCACTTATATGCGCTTTGGGGAATCGAGGGAGCAGCCCTGCGCCGTTCCGCTTAATAGTGTTAGCATTGTGAATGAAAACGTGCCAATGTGTGGAAGTAATTTGTATTTTCATTAGGTGGGCAACATTCAAACTCTCAGTGTGTTTCCTCCGCCGCCGCTGTTTAGTAACAACAACTTTGCTAAAGCCAGACTCTGTGCCCGTACACGGATGCTCTCGTGTGGCCAAAGGATGCCTCTCCCCATGCGCTCTCATATATTCATATGTCCCTGGCAACAGCTTTGGTTAAGTGCCAGTGCCGGGCCAGCTCCTGACGGGATACGGACTGCGATTAAAGTCCTTGGTGCTGCCAAGACAAGCGCCAATTACACACAGCTACCGCACTCAGACAAGGACTCGATCCGAACACTGTTGATCTGGAGATCCAAAAGCTGGTGCTACCTCTTCCCCAGCCTTCCACCTTAACTCATTTCCCTTCGAACCGGCTGGGTCGCAGCCGGCCAGGATAACGTAACCCTGAAAACCTAAAACTCGGGCGGATATGAATTGTGAACGCGGAAAATGAACAGAAATTAAGTGACTTCCGCCGTGGCAATGTCTCGCCGTCTGGTCATGCGAAAATGTTATTTGAAATGACGTCGTCGGAGTTGGAGTTTGGAGTCAGGAGTCCACGGGGATACGGTTGTACATAGGAAGCATCGTCATCAATCAGTAGAACGGAATAAATTTACGATTTGGCAATTACTTTTATATTTATTTCTTGTTGGCCTGCTGACATGTGTGTTTTTGGAAAATATCTGTATTTTCAAACCCTGGTAGAGTATAAAGCAATTGCCTATACTGTCTATACTGTTTAGGATTGGCTAAAAGTGAATTTAATATATTTTAAACCATCTGTATTATGTTTGTGAACTAAATGGGATATTATTTATTACTTATTTCTGCCAGAGTTTGGTTACTTCTTTATGGCAAGGGTATTCTAACGTTCGACCAGGACCCGGCTTATTCACTTAATATTGCTTCCTGCTTTATATTCAACACCGAAATTGTCTGCGCAATAGTGGCGCTTGCGAAGTAGGGAAGCCATAGGATATAGAATGGTGACTGGCGGTGATTGCACACCTTTAACACTCACAGCTCGTGACAAATTGAAACTGAAAAGGCATCACAAGTTCAAAATCATAACTGTCTAGGCGAAGCTAGAGCTTGTGTGTTGTGTTGTGCGTCTGCTAGACGGTGTGTGTGTTGTGTGGTGTGTGGTGTGTGTGCGGTGTGCTTGCTGGCTGGTTATGAGTTATGAAAATCTACAAATAATGCAGGAAGAATGTGCATGAATATGAATATAAATTGAATTTACTGGCATGGTAAAGAGTAAATCATATTTATATTTATTTGACCATGAATAAGGGTGTGCAAGTATAGAAAGCATAAAAGTGAAGGTATATGCTGATGTCCTTGGAAGAAACCATCAGTAAAGTTTCTCTTCATTTTTATACAAAAAGAAAAATTGTCTCGACATTTTCTATTTTCGTTACTTAATACTTAGAATCAAAGTTGTTTTCAAAATAAAAGATGAAATGAAAGTTTTCAATTATTTATTTCTTTGAAAGATGTTTAAGTTGTAGTTTGTTAGTTAATTATTATATGTTTACATATTATATTATAATACATGATATTTTAAACTCTCAATTCTCAAAGCTAAACTCACTCAATAATCATTCTGCATTTTATGAAATGCCTTCAAAGTGCTATAAGGTCGATGTAGGGTAACTTGACGCCGACAAGCTCCAAGCTGAGTCCCCCATATCCTTTTAGCTGCTTTATTTATTTACCTTTCGGTACGTGTGTACATACATGTGTGTGCGTACAGTTTTCAGTTTTCGATACGCCACAGATAGAAAGGAAAAGTTAAAAATGTTCGTTCACATAGATTAGGCCATTTCCTCTGCCCAATGTGGGGGAGTATCTACATTTGACATGCTTTTATCTGTTTAGCGTGTTTATTTGCACAGGAAACTCATTACGCAAATCTCCCCCAAAGCTATACGTAAATCCTTTTAGGGTCTCCAATAATGCTGCTGCATGCCTCAGCCTTAGCTCCTTTCGAGCGAGAGAGTGGGGAGCTGGGCTGCCCGCATTTTCTACTATGTTATATCTTTTTTTTTTGTTGTTGGCAAAAAGGTTTTATGCTTTAATCGAGATTGGAGCTATACCTGAGTGCTCCTTATTTGATCCTTGTTAGCCAACTTCACGGATTGATTGACCGAATACCTACAGTTTGTATTTAAATGTAGCCACGGCTTCCTCGAATGGTTCCTGCCTGGGCTTGGGAATAACAAAGCAAATAATAAAAAAGAATAATTTTCAATTTCATTTGCCACCTGCGTCACGGACGACGCGACTACTCTTTTTCTTGATGGGCAAAGTTAGGGAAAATGCGAAAAGCGGAAAGGGTATGCTGCCCGGCATGGTGAATTTCCAAAGACTTTGACAACTGCAATCGGTGAAAAGTAAATAATAATATTTGTAATATTAATAATAGAAATAAAGCGAGAAAGCGAGCAAGTTCGGACAAGACAAAATCCTTTGACAGCAGTGCTGTCCACTTGCTGCGATTGCCTATCCCTTAAGGTTGCCACCTAGTCAAATATCCCCAAGGAGAATGAGTGATACAATATCTAAAGTAGAACAGCTTAACTCTGCCTTTGGAAGGGCATTCAAGGTTCGTCAACAACACCGCCTTGGGCCACGTCACAGTGGTAAGTGCAATTGCAATACATATAGAATGTTCGTATGTATTTTGCAACTTTAATTTCAAGTGCAAGTCTAAGTTACTCAAATGGCAACAACAATGGCCAACTTTTTTCGTACATTAAGCCGACGGAGTGCGGCGGCTTTGATGATAAAACTGAAACCTTTTTTGTACTGAGCACTCGGAGGACTATGATGGCTGAATGGGAATTGTGAAACAACTTAAAATTAGTCTTAAAAATCAATATTAATTTGAGGACAACTTCCCTCTTCAAGTGTTAAATAAGACTTAAGTGGTATTCCTTTTCTACAATCATATATCTTAGAAGTACGAGGTATTCCCTGGGCGGTACGCCTTAGTGTAAGCTGATAGTAAGAGACACAGTCGGTTCCAGTTATATGCCACCGTGTTCGGTGTCGGAGTAAAACAGTAAATAATAAACAGAACGCAGAACGGGGCCCTCGGCCCTGTTCTTTTTTTGCCTTTTTATTTATGTCGACATCTATGGAGCTCAGTCCTTTCCCAACACCTCCGCAGCCAGGTGCCGCTATCGAAAACAAAACGCAACAAGACCAGGCAAAAAATGTCTCACAACTTTTAATTAGTTTTTGCTTAAAAGTGACGCACGGAGCACGCTCGCGTTTGTGGTATAAGGCTCAAGTGCCAGCCAGGCAGGCAGTCAGCCAGGTGGAGGAGGAGCCTGGAGAAGCAACAAATCCGGCACTTGGATTGCAGTGAATATCCGGAATCCTGGCCGGGAGGCGAGACCCATATAGGCTGGCTAGATAATCGGACCCAAAAAGGCGGCAGGTAAGCCGGTTAACTCAAATCGAAATCGACACTGAGCGGAGGGAGGATCTCAAGCTTAAATTCTGCAATTCTGCGTTGTCTTTAAGCTATGTCGAGGGGTTGGGTGGTAACTACAGACCTGGACCAAATTAATTGCATTTCATGATGTCGGGACACCTTTTGGGCCACGCACAACAAAAGGCTTTGACTTTCAACCGCTCCAAGTTGAACTGAATTCCAACCGAAGGAACGGACCGGCGGCGATGGTGGGAAAATGTTAATTACTTTTAATGCTATGACGGTATGTCAGCAGAAGGGTCTGTCCTCGCCTTCTGCGTTACCCTTTCTGCCCCGTCCTTATTAAAACATTTTGGCTAACTAAAGTAAGAGATAATGTCCCGCCCAGAAAGAACACAGATTCTCAGATTAATAATTCCGGGAGATGCACAAAAAACAGGGTCAGCGGCAAAATAAGCAAGGCGGAACCACTGTGCAAACACCTGGTGGAGTTGGGAATGCCAACTACCTGGTGTTGTAATTTTTGATATCATTACGGAGTCGCTGAGCTGGGAGTGGAGTTAATTTAAAATTTGCCAGCTGCTTTGTTTTGGGAAAGTTGTATTAATATTTGGCTCATTTTATTGCGAGTAGTGAGTTGTGAGTTGTGGCGATGTTGCCATAGTTTCGTGGCAGCCTGTGCCAGTGTCCTTAGGGCCCTTTAAATATGGGACTTCAGCCGGGACCTGCTCCCATCAATATTCAAGTGAATAACAGAACTAAACGGTCAGAGCCTGGGCATTGTGTGCGCTCAAATTGAAATGAACAAACCACAGCAAAGGTCCGGAGAAACTTCCTCATCCACCTTATCGCCTCCATGGCGCTATGCAGTTGTGGCTTTAGCCAAATCGGAGGGACCGAGTCGGAGTTAGAGAGCGGGTACTTTGTCACTTCTTAGCAGTCTTAGGCTTCGCTCCTTTAATGTTTTGGCGGTTTTTCCAACGCACCAAACTTGGCAAAGTGCAGGAGCGGACACAACAAAAGGGACACTGTCCTGACCTTCCAATCCTCCCTTGGGGGAGGTCTTGAGGTCTTTGATTTGGTCATCTTTCCGCGTTGCTGGTTAGCTCAAGGATAAAGGGTGTTTGTGTTCAGTTCACTGGTCCTGTCCTTATCGCCGTGTTTGTATTATTTAAATTATAAAGTTTTTTGTATTTTAAATTGCCAATAAAACTTCTTACGAGCATCCTTCAATTTATATGCAACCTTTCCGTATTTGTTTTATTTATGATTAAGCGTCTTTACTACTTCACATCTTTCCTTCCAAAAAGGACGACCACGACGACGACTGTTAAAGTGCGTCAAGGCTTTACGTCTGGTTACTATGCGAATCCTGTTGCTGCAAGGACCAAGACAAAGAGAGAAAGAGAGAGAGAGAGAAGGATTTCGCAGCCAATCTAGCCTGACTGTTGCGCTGTAAATAAACAAATATGAAATTTCAAGTTTCACCGCTGCCTTGGTTCCCGTTCTCCATTTTTTGTTTTTATTGAATGGAACTTGCATAATAAACTATGGCAAGTTGTATAGAATTTATTGTCCGTCTAGGAGTTTTTGCGGCTCTTCTAAGTACACAGGATTCAGGAGAGAAGTCATATTTCTGCTTCCCTGACTGCCGTCACCTTGAGCCTCGATAGACGGAATGGAGAGTCACTTGATTTGTGTGTCCTACGCGTGAGGGCCGGGCTACGACGAGTATGTTTTGGTTTTTGGGGAACCGGAAACAAAGGTCAAGTTGTTACACATTTTATATTTAATTTGGGCAATCAAATGTTGGATGAATAAAATAGAAATTATAGGGAAATAAAACAGTGAAACGGGTTGCCTTTTCTAAATTATTTTCAATATCTTAATACTTATTTATTTATAGCAGTGGAAAAAAAGAAAGCGCGGGAAAAGAAGCGATCTGACAGTCTGGCAACGTTGCGATCAGCTATCGTATAAGGTTGCCACCTAGTCGAAAATTGATATTGCCAGAGAAAGCTTGCTCTTGATTACAAATGTTGAATAGTTTTGAAAGTAAAAGATATCTATAATTTAATCATGATTTTTCAAGCTTCAACTAAAGGAATTTTATGGAAATGTACCTGCATCCTGGCATCTTGCTATCCCGTCTCGTATTCAATGCAAGCGTTGTGAAACGAATGGCTACCGGAAAGGGAAAATCTGGCCAGCAACAATGGCGAAGAAAGACTTGCTGTGCTCATAGACGACCACCATGTTATTGTCACACTCCACTAAGCCGAAATCAATACGCTTAAATCGCATAATGTACGAGCATTTGAATATAATTTTGGTCTAACAACGAAAGCGGATTTCTGGGGGGTGGAAGGCGAAAAGAAAATGAAAAGCGAGCGAACGAGCGCCCGGGGCCATTGTTTGGTTCACCGACAACTTTACACTCTGCCCCAAACCCAGACCCAGGCCCAGTCAGAGTCTCCCAGTCCCAGTCCCAGACCCACTCCCATTCCCAGTTCCTCATCCAGACTCCGAAGCAGGCGTGGAGTAGCCCAGGGCAGGCCTGCCGCCGCCTCAAAGCAGTGTAATGTAAATGAACTGCTGTCACTGGCCCCTAAAGTTCCTGACAGGTGAGAACACTGCAGAAGCGTGAGCGTGCGGCAGAAGTCAAATAATAGTATTGGCGGGGGTGTGAAAATCGTTCCTGCTGAGACAACAGCCGGGTTCGGGTTCAGGGGTCGGGGACTCAAGCCGCCGAATGTCAGCAGTCCCTCTCGCATTATTAAGATTGTTAAAAGCCAAGATATTGATTTATGCAGATAAGCGCTATTATGCCAAAGTGCCAGTGAGCTAACCCTCCTCCACTGGCAGAGCCACAGCCCCCAGCATCGACCCTGGCTGACTTACTGACTAACTGACTGACTGACTGACTGCCTAATGGTGCCTGTTAGGCATGTTTGTCGGGCTCCTGCTCCTGCTCCTGCTCCTCCTTCTCCTCCTTGTCTGCCCCTTGTTACGAGTGTGTCTTTACATCCTTGCCTCTCATCCAGACACTGATGAGCCGCAGGCAGGAGACCGATGCCGAGTACCGAGTACCGAGACCAAGAGCGAGAGATGGAAGGAATGCATACACATTCCAGAGTCAGAGCCGGAGTCAGGGCCCGAGTCCAATCTGCTCAATCACTTAATGTCGCGTAGGTTCCCGGGCATGTTTGAGGAATCGACGTCGTCCGCAACATTTAAATTTCAATTATTTCCTCTGTGACAACCCTAAGCCTAATTCACTGTGGCACCTTAACGAATACAGATACAGATACAGCCTCAACGAAGGCGACGTCGAAGGCGAACAGCCCTGAAAACAGCCCTTGTTTTTTGTGCGATAAATCAAAACAAATCCCTTTTCTTGAATTTCAATGTTGCACAGCAAACAACTTACAGATTTACGCATATAGATATATATGTATGCTACTTGTGCACACATGCCCATAGCTATACGTTCTCTCTCCTCCATGTAAACTAGCTTAAATGTATAGATTTTTATAGCTTCAGTCGTGACGCGTCAATAATTGGCGGGGCTCTCTCTCGCTCCTTATTCTCTTTTCTATATATACAAACAAAATATATATATTATAATGTAATATAGCTTGTAGCTTCTTCAGATAAATTCCCAGGCACATACAAACAGCATAGCTGAGTCTCCGACAACGTCTTCGATTCCTGTCAATGTCTGGCAATGTCTGCCTTATTCCTTCATGGCAATGTAAAGTAATTATTATCGACTTGATCGATTTAGCATTGGGTCCACAAAGGACACGTGTGTGTGCGATGTGGCAAAGTGAAAGCGATTCCGACAACTTCCGAACTAGGTGGCAACTCTAGGCTGTCGGCGATCGCAACAAGTGGGCAGCCCGGCTGTCAGATAGGGAGAGTGAGAGTGCACTTTCTCGTTATCTCTGTTATTTTGACATTCTTTTACGAGCTGTGGAGTGTGACACCTGTGGCATAATCCTTAAGGCTTCGATTCACTCGAATTGTAATGGTTTCGAAACGAAATCCAAGAATACAAAAAGCTAACAAAGATTACGCCTTATATGTGTATCCGTACTGTGCCTGCGCTAATGCCTAGTTAGCCAAAGTGTTCAGCCGAGGCGTCAAATGGAAATTTGGGAAATGCGCGGAAAATATTCCTCGTAAATGCCAGACAAACAACCCTCGGGGGAGGGTGTCGGGTCGGGTGTTGGTTTCGGTTCGCTGGCTAAACGGTTGTTTTCTTCTTTTCAGCGCGAAAAATGTCTGCTTCAGTTTGCCTTATTTTGTATTTATTTGATGAAAAAGTGCAGCTTTTTAAGCTTTTATAAAATCAAAATACAACATTATGTTCTATTTTTAGCCTGCTTATCCTTAGCCCCCGCTAAGCTATGAATGCCTTTAACATAAACGAGTTTGAAGGCGGAGTTTGTAAAGGGCGAATCTTTATTTTATTTTTTGATTTCCGGTTATGGTGGAAGGAACAGGAAAAGGAAACCTAAAAAAGGGATATGGGTAAAAGGTGAGCTGTTAATTAGTGCCATTCAGCCAGTCATAGAATAAGTATATAAGCTCGTAGCTGGCTGCTGATGAAGATAATGGATCAATCAATAGAGCCAACGCTGAATGTGATGGCTTAATAAAAGCACCTAAAACCCCAAAAGGTTGCTATGCAAATTGGGGTAAATGAATGAATCTTTGACTTGAAGTACAAAATCACAGACTGTGCCTCCCCCATTTGCATAATTTCCATTCTTTTTTAAAACTTTTGAACCAGTTTAGCCTCCAAGGCGATCCTTACTGGCCGATTTCCAGGCCAGAGTCTGATCAGTCTGAGGTTGCCATACGAACATATCGAGGAGGAGCTCGAGGAGAAGCCATAAACTGCCACCATGTCATGAAGCTCAGCGCGAGAACAATAACAGCTTCTCCCTCGCCTCTTAGTCCTTCGTCTTCGTCCTCCTGACTCCTGGCCACGCAGTGCAATGCCAAATGAATAAATCCATTTAAATTGCAACATCCATGACTTGCGGGGCTATTCATCCCGAGTGCTCCCTGCGACGGCTGTGATGAAGACGATGGCGAAGGCGGCGCCAGCCTGGTAAAGGGCCAGCGGAAAACGCAATGAAAACGCATTTCGTATACATTTTCTCTGCATTTATTTCCCTTCTTCTTTTCCTTTTTTTTTTTTTTTTGTATCAGCCAGGACTCTGCCAGTCTGCCACAGCCACAGCAATCACCTTCGCCATCTCCACATCTTGCACAATCCGCAATCCGCCGCCGCCTCCTTGCGCTAACAAGCGCAAAGTTAAAAGGACAGTCTAAGGCAGTACATGTTTGTATATATAAATACTAGCTATATATATATATGTGCCTATAAATGGGTAGGTGGCTACATATAGTAAGTATGTATCCCTGGCCGGCAGACGGGCAGACGGGCACAGGCACAGGCACAGGACCAGGCACTGGGCGGCAAAAAAAAGTCAGCTACAAGCGAAAAAGAATGCTAAATCATGGATGAAGTGGATTCCGGGCACAGCTTGCTCGTCGTCCGCGTCGGCGTCCTCGCCCGCCGTATAATTGCATCGAACGCAGGCGAAGCTCCTCTAATTTGGTACCCCAGAGCCACGAGGAAAGCAGCAGGAGGTCAGTGTCAGACTCAGTGCCGGAGAGCGAGACCCGGACTCAGAGTCAGACTCGGGACTCGGGCCGGACCGAGACCAGAACCTAGTCCCAGGCAGCGTCACATGGTGCGAATGATCGTTGCCATATTGTGCAAATGGCCAGGACCGGGAGCAGGACCAGAAACAGAAACTGAAACACGACCATGGACCGATACCAGGGACGCAATCTGACGCTGCCGTCGGCGCTTGTCCGTCCTTCGGCCTTCCTGACCCGTTGCGGCGCTAAAAGGAAATTGTGATTGCTGCATAAAATGCTTTTAGAATGGTTGCCAATCGATTTTGGCACGGATTGGCAACAGCAACACCAACAGCAACACCAACAGCAACAGCAACAGGAAGAGGAACAGGAAGAGGAACAGGAACAGGAACAGCAGTAGAGGCAGCAGCAGCGGCAGCCGCAGGAGGCTGGAGTATGATGTCCTGGGGTCAGGGCGACGCCGATAAGCGGCTGACGTCGCATCGCATGGAATGTGCGATTTAAAATTGATTGTGAAACATTTGTACAGAATTGGAGTTTCGTATTTTCGCTCTGCTCTGCTCTTTGTTCGACTTTGTCGTCATGCAAAAACAAGAGCAGCAAGTCAGGCGGAGAGTGGGTCCAGCGAGGTGGCAGCAAAAATGAAACCGAAATTGTGCGGCTTGCTCCGAACACAAAATGCTATCACCAGCAGCTGGACAAGAGCAGGAGCAAGAGGCAGCAGCAGGAGCAGGATCAGGCCACCCCCTGGCCAGATGACAGAGTCACAAAGAGCAACAACATGTTGCCATTGGCATGAATTGGCCTAACAAATTATGTGTAACATTAGAGCTTGTGCCAGTTCGCGGTTAGGATAACAGACAGAGGGGGCCTTACCCCGACTATGCGTGGCCCTAAACCTCTCCCCTTAATTGCGATCGAGTTCCCTGTGATCTAGTCAGGGATCAGTTACCGGGATACATAACTGCCCCAGCCTAGACTCAGTCTGGAGTGTGGGACAGGACATGCTGCTGGACAGGCTGCTGCCAATTGCCGGCAGACCCATAAGTGTTCCGATTTAATGGCCTGGGCTCTCTAACGGTTTTTCATTGTGGCATTTAGCAGCAGGGCCTAGCAACAGGACGACAGTTCGTGCCGAAGCACGGTTATCCTTACCCAAAGGGTTTACCCAAAATCTTGTTTACCCCCGACGAGAGCTTTGTAGGGACTCTCTGGAAAGGGTAGCCGGGAGGACACTGAATTAAGTCACGTGCTGACATTTAAGTCCGAACGTGCAACACGAAACGTTTTCAGTTTTTTTACAGCAACAGGGAATACAGGACACAGGAGAGGCCGCCAGCGATTAAGTGGTGTCTCACTTGGGCAGCCAATCTGTGGACACACCGGGCATAACTCGAGGGACACTCCTCTGACTGCGACTGCGACTGTGTCCGAGTGCGATGGGTCGCTGCTATATAATGGCTTTATTTACTTGAGTCCAGGCAAGTGGCAATTGATGGGTTTTCACTGGGTTTTCATGGGGTCTGCAGCCGTAATTAGGCGGGTTAAAATGTTTTATTTTGGAACTTAAAATATGGCATTTGTATAATTAAACAGATATAGTCTGGTAATAGTTTTTGAACATGTTAAATATGATTTAATGTTGACTTATAAAGAATAGTAAGCTACACATAGGTATGATAAGTTAGGAGTATATCTTATGTTAGGATAGGTTCGATTAGGTTAGGTTTAGGTAAGGCTAAGAGGCTTTATGAACAGGTCTGAGCAGAAGCAGAGAAGGTGGAACCTCTACAGTCTTTGTAGGGGGGAAAACCCACCAAGCAGGTGCCGCTTTCCGTGAGGTTAGGTATAAGTAGAGCGAGGCTATTCTGTGACTCTGTCTTTTTTATTTGTTTATGCATTTTGCAGCTTATGAGTAATAAAGAAAACCCTTAACTTTCAGTGTATTCAATCCAATGGAGCATCAGAACTTTGACATGAATGCAGGAGTCGTACTATTGATACCTTTGTGTATTTGTGGCCGTCGAAATAATGTGAGACGCGAACGAGCGCCGAGAACTTGAATGGGTGACGAAAAGCCGGGAGCAGAAAGCAACTTGGGGCAGGAAAAAGGAGGAACCCGCAGTAAGTATTCTGACACAATAACAAGGCAGGATAACGGAGCAGGAGAAGGAGAAGAACTCGGGGCAGGGCAACAAAGATTGTGTTTTGGCTTAGCTCCGACCACGGTCCATAAACTTGTTGAAAGCTTCGGCTGTGTGCTGGCTGTGTGTGTGTTCTCGTATACAAATGGTGTGGCATAACTAGCGGGGCTGCAGATAAAAATAACAATTGAAATAAATGAGCAAGGACCAAGGGGCAGGGGCAGGACTTAATGCAGAGCAGCAGTAGGAGCTGGGAACTGGAAAGTGACAAGGACTGGAGGGGCTTCCATTTTATTTGCATACTTTTAGGCGGCGGCCGGCGGATTGAAGACAATTTGTGGTCAAATTGTGTTTGACTTTTCCTTTATGCCCTTGCAGAGACCGGAGGAGTCGCGCTCCAGCCGCTGATTACACTGCTCTTTCATCTCCAGCCTCCCATCCATCCCAGCACACATAGAAGGCCCGAACCAGGCTGTGGAATCTGTCGGACTTCCGCTACCATAAACATGCATGGAGGAGGCTGCCTCGGATTAGGGTTGATTGCATAGTTCATCGCTTCTCGGGTCGGGTCGGGGTTGGGTCGTGCCGGGTCGGGTCGGGTTGGATTGGGTTGCCTTGCCTTGGGTTGGGGTTTTGTCTACTTCTTTCGCAGTGCACCGGATCCGCACACAGTTCTCATATTTTTCTTAATTAATCTTCTTTTCTTTCGCGTCGATGATGGCTGGGCTGAAGCTGAACCTGGAGCTGGGAGCTGGTAGCTGGAGTGGTTTTTGTGCGAACGTTTCGTAAAAACTTGAGCGAAAGTGGCGAGGCGAAGGACGAAGGACTCTACAGCGGAGTAAATTAGCTAAAAATGTTACTTAGCTCGGGTTTGCGAACGAAGCAAAGATGAAGATGAATGCGTCGACGGAGGCGGATAAGCGTGGCGCTAAAAAGGACAGCCTTAGACCAGAGTAAAGGCTCGCCACTGGCTTCGGTCCGGCACCTGCAGGACCCAGTCCACTCCCCGTTTAAGTTCCGCCAGCTGGGGGAAGCCTTCATCTTCGTCCTTCGCCATCGCATCAGGTGGAAGTGCCAAAGTTTGTGGCAGGCCAGGGAGGGATTCCGCCGCTGCCTCTGCCGCTGCCGCTGCTGTAGTAATGAAGATAACATTTCCTGTTGTCAGCATTTGCAAAGTTGAACAAAGCCAGCAGCGGCAGCGAGTCCCTGCCGAGCTCTATGCCGTTCGGTGTCCGAAATGTGCACAAAACCTATTCCTCATTTTCCAAACTTTTCCAGAGAAATCAAAATGGACGGACGGAAGGGCCAGGGACATCGCAAGGCTAGGTAAGGAAGTCGACTAAAATAGCACACAATTTTAGGGTTCCAAATAAGAAATACTAGGAATCACAGAACATTTTTTGAAACCCCCTAGAAATATATGTCCATTTTCTAGCATTATTTTGGACACCCATTTACGGGTTTTGGAATAAGGCAATTTGAAGTTCTTGAAGTCGAGTATTTATCGGTATGCTTTATCGGTCTATCGGTTGGCGATATTCTAAAAACGTTCACCTCTAGCCCAACATAGGGCTGGTTGAGAAAGTGGAGAGGTAAAAACTATATAAATATAAATAAATCAATTAATATATATGTAAGCAATAATATTAAATAACAAACATATAAATTACTGAATCAACTAAAGCCTAAAACTTATTATTATAAAGCTAAATATATTCAGATATTTAAACGATTAAATTGGAGAACTAGGTGTATTTTAACATCTATTGTAGATGTGCTTTTAAAACCCCCAGTTATGTCTCCATAAATGCTTAAAAATAAAGCCAGAATTTAGATTTAAGCTCGTATATCTTCATTAGTCTCTGGTAAACTCCGGGCAATTAACCTTGCTTGCTTTTGGACACATATTAACCAACAATTGCAGTCTGCGATTGTCCAGCAAGTCAACCCGAGTCGCGTAAATTGTTAACGCCAACTCCACGGACACACATATCTCTCGCTGGCGGTTGAGGGGAGGTTAAGAGTTAAGAGAGTGAAGTAAATTATTTATCACGATGAACAGTCGTCGTCAGCACAACAGGTTCCAAGGAATCTCTTTGTTTTGACTGCAGTGCAGTTTACTGGCTAGCTTTGGGTTTTTTCCTTTATTTATTTTTTGTTTTAATTTGTTCGCTTTGCCTGCTCTGCTCTCGGGTCCCCCTGGCATCCCTAGGTGACGCCTGGATGCTTACAGCAAAGTCATTTACACTGCAATTAATCATGATTACGCGAGTGTGCGGGCACTTGGCTTGAGGATGACCACTTCCACTGGGCATCCTGGCACGAATTCACAATGCAGGGTATTCACGATGCTGGTGTGCAGTCGAGGTCAGCTTGGTGCTCTTCTGTTTTTGCTGCCTTTCCTTTTTTTTAGTCGCCGACGCTTCCTGCAGTTCACTGATTCACTTAGCCACTCTCCGGCACTTTAACTGGCTTGCCCGCTAAGCCCCGCCAGGATAATGTCTGGTTTTTCCAAGCATTTTCTTTATTAAATATTTCGCTTTGAATGCAGATTAGTGAAGAGGCAGTCTCCTGATCACCATGGAGCTCTCTACTCCGTGTTCAGTCAGGCGATCTCTGGCATATAGCCTACATTTGAGCGCTCGACGGGGGAGGCGGAATATATAATGTGCAAATCATTTATCACCTGGCCAGGGCCCAGATGTGGGACACACGAAGAAGTCTCTGGGTTTTCTGGGTTCCTTGGGTCTGCCTGGGTGCCCGGTATATAAATTATATCAAGCCCAATGAATCATGCAATAATAGATAAATAAATAAATCAGAATCTTGTCCTCGGAACAGCTGCCGGCTGGCTCTCGTACACCAGGCACGTATGTGCGCACACCCCACACCTACACACCCCACACACACCATGTACTATACATGCCATATGCATGTGCTTATGTGACACTTGGAGCTCAGTCTGTTCGTGTGTGTGTGTGTGTTGGAGGCCCCAGCAGGGCCTAATTAGATTACATGCAAATTAAATGCAGCAAAGAGCAGCAGGTACATACGATTTACATGGAGCATATACCGGCAGGATACAGGGGGAGCCAGTGGAAGGACCCCATATACGCCCATCCTACCTGCTGCTCTTTGGCCTCCGATTATTGTTTATTTACCTTACAGCCTTGTGGAACAGCTTGGCTCGAGCTACTTCAGGGTGCCAGGAATCGATCTTCTTCACACTTCACTTGCAAAAAAAATGTGGAAAAAAAATAACTACTAGCAAATAAGTGGGGATTAGCTGCAGGTTAAGCTCGGATAGTACGCCGCCTGTAGTTCCTGGGCGAGTGCAAGGTACAGCACAGTGCCAGCAGGACACTAGACTGCCTTGGGACGCGGCTGTTGCACGACTGAAACTTGGCACGTTGCAACGTAGACAACGCAGACTCGTCGTCGCTGCCCGACTCGCGAGGCTGGGCTGCTGGGCGGCTGGGATGCTGGAGCCAACTCCGGCTCCGACTCCGCCAGGCAATGGGCCTGCAAATCGCGCAACAGGCAACAGGCAACGGGCAACAGGCAGCCGAGGATGCAGCAGCAGCAGCAGCGCTGCTAGTGTCGCAGCTGCAGGACCTCCTCCTGCTCCTTGTCTGCCTCTGTGCCCTGCTGTATGTCTGCGTGTGCTCGCTGGCAGTGTGTGTGAACAAAAACAAAGGCAAAAGTGAGAAAAAGTTGCGCAAAAAATACGAAGACACGGCGACACACCCAAGAAGGATATAAACAAAGATCTGGCCACGGAGAAAATGGCGGAAAATGGATGCCAGAGCTGAGCAGTTGAGCAATTAATGCGGCAGATATACACCTATATATATATATGTGGGAGATAACCTGGTGGAAAATCAGAAATCAGCTTTAATTTCAGGCTCAGGCCTTGTCACCATCAGAGGCGGCAGGCTAGCAGTCCTGCAGTCCTGCAGTCTGCGGTGGCGGTGACGGTGACGGTCCCAAGTGCAGGTGCAGGTGCAGATGCAGGCGCAGGTGTTGGTCCTGGAGAGGCGGCGGTGGTGGTGGTGGTGGTGTTGGTGTGGTCAGTGTCAGCCTGTTGCTGTGCGTTCTATCAACTGCAGGAGTCGTGTGTGCAACAGGCAGGAGCCTGCAGCAGCCACGCACACACATGCGCAGGCATTCCACCCACACACCCACACAGCCGCACACACGACACATCCGCTTCCGCAACAGGCGGAATTCCTTGATGGAGGCAGCCGCCTCCTCGTCGTCCTTCCTAATGCAAATGAAAGGATGCACAGTGCACACATCCAGCCAGGAGATGCCTCAGCCACCTGAGCCACCCGGGGATAATCCGCCTACAGTCGTCGTCGTCGTCCTCTGTCCTATTTACTTTCTGCCGAGCCCGGGCCCCTCCACTACTACTGCCGGGATATGGGCAGCCATTCGCAACCAGATTGGCGCCACAGGGCGCTGTCTCCGTCGGAGTCCGTCCTCCGCCAGCGGAGTTTGCACAACTTTGGCCAGCGGAGCATAGCACTGTGACAAACTGATTATTGCCTCCGAGCTGGAGCCGGAGCTGGAGCTGGGAGTGCAGCCTGTTGCTATCCGGCAGCACGAGCTCACGCACACCAGTGCAGCGCTGCTCACCCACACAGCGGCAGCACCACGCACACCAGCAAGCCGGCTCACGCACACAGGCGCAGGACCTAAGCTCTCAACTGTTGCTCCTCGCTCTCTAGCAACAGGTAATGCTAGGAAGAACCTACCTCGGCCCCTACACGGGGTGTCCTGGACATGCGCAGAGGACGCCGCTGCCTCCGAGGAGCGACGAGGCTCTCGGATGGCTTAGAAGCACCTCCGTTCCGTCGCAGCTGCACGAGCTGGCTGCAGTCCTTGTCGCACCTATCAGGATCCGCTGCGACCGCTGCTGCTGCTGCTGTTGGAGGGGAAGGAGCATGGGCGTGGAGGGCCCCCCGTCCATATGTGTGCTGCAGGATGAGCCCCTGAGCGGTGCGCCTCTGGCGAGAGGAGGAGGTCGGGAAATGCGAATGCCATTACCGTAGTTTTATGATGTGCGGTCGTGCGAATGAATGCCACCCTCACGGCCTGCGTCCTGCACCTACTTACGCCAGCGGAGATTGCACTCTTAAATGCCACATTTGTCGCTGGCCAAGCCGTTAATTGGCCCGCTTAATTGCTCAGTGTAGGCCTCATTGCCCAATGTTCGCGTTAAATACTCAATAGCCCCAGATTAGGCCTGGGATTATCTTCAAAGTTTGAGTGACTTGATAAATACTTAACTAACTTTGCTATAATTATTCTAATTAATAATTTAGTATAATAGATTACTATATATATTATATTTTGAATGAATGTGTGATTATTTTATTTATGCTGTTATTAACTTCGATGTTTTAAGGGAAAAGAAATATGTATTTTAATTCGGAAAACTTGGTTGGCTTTGGCCTGTTCTCATTTCGTTGTTCTTGCTCATTATTCTCTTGTTCTCGTCATCTTTACCTTTCGATTTTATTTGACATCTTCACTTGTCATCCTTACTCGATGTCTTTACTCCTTTATTCCGTTTTATTCGTCGTCTTTATTTGTCATCTTTACTTCTCGTATTTTACCCTAGTCATTACTTATCGTTACTCGTTGTTATTACTCGTTGTTATTACTCGTTGTCATTACTCGTCGCCATTGCTCCTGGTCTGTACTCGGTGTCTGTAATCGTTAGTTTACTAATCGCTTTTACTCGATTTCTTTACCTCTCGTTTTTACTCACCGCTATTACTTCTCTTCGTTATTTGTCGACTTTACTCGTTGTTCGTGATTCTCGTTTTTATTCGTCGGTTTAGCTTCACTTCTTTATTAGTCATCTTTACTCGTCGTATTTACTCATCTTTGTTACTCGTTGTATTTTCATCTCGTTCTCGTTTAATCACCGACTTAAGTTCACTTCATTATTCGTTACTTTAAGTCGTCGTCTTAACTCGTCGTTTTAAATTCTCTTCTTTTCTTTTTGTCGTTACTCGCTGTATTCTTGTATTTATTCATCTTTTTTCGTCACCTATACTTATCGTTATTATTAAGTGTTTTTTACAGATAAGTAGTTTAGATGGTTCGTAAATTATACATTTGTTTATAAGTGAATCAAAGTGAATATACTTAACCTTACTTAAACTTTCTTTAGGATTTAAATACTCTTTTAAAATGTAGATAAACGTTAATGAACAAGAATGTTACCCTTAACATGAATTACAAAATAATACGAAATAGTAGAGTCTGCGTTGTTTTTTAAAATAGACTATAAGCTATCCTTTTTAATTCACCGTTTTGGGAATGTTAAAATAAAACCTGCTGTTTGTTGGGCTCAAGGTGTGGTTGGGTTGGGTCCTGGAAGGACTGTTGTGCTGGTCTAAAGCTTTATTGAATTGCTGGCATTATTGTTCTTGCTCTTGTCGATGCTGATACCGAGAGATGTTACTGCTCCTGCTGAGCGGAAGTGCATCCGGTTGAAGGCAAACAAAATGCGATGCACACGCACATTTCCATGGTGCAACAACAATGGGCAGAGCCAATCGTTTGCCTCAAAGGTTTGGCTTTTCGGCATTGGCTAAAGGTTCTCTATACTCCGCTTCTACGCTCCGGCACCCAGTTAGTTGCAAGTTCCCGGCTAGCGGCGGCTGCTCCTTGCCCCATGAGGGGAGGTGCAACCGCAGGACCACTATCCCGGCTGAAGCTGCGGCTCCTGTCATCGCCTGGCGGCTGTTGTAGCTGTAACGCTCCAACAAGTGAGCCCACACAGGAGTGGGGACAGGACACGGGATGGGGACAGTGACAGCGGATAGAGGACGCAGGACTGCCGGACTGCCGGACGGCAGGACAACAGACAACCCGATGCGATGCGTTTGACAAAAGTTGCATAAATTAACGTTAAAAGCAAACGCTGCTGTTGCTGTTGCTGTTGCTGCTGCTACTGAAGTTCCTGCCTCTTTCACTTTGTTAGCAGCGAGTTACCGCCTCTCTCCCGACGACAGGACATGCAATAAAGTCATCAAGTGCTGCCACTGATGTAGCCATTCCGCGATGCCCGCTCCTGTCCCGCCAATAGCCTTTGGCAGCTTGCGCCTCATTGCGTTTGCATACAACATTTTTTTGATCGAAATAACACGGTTTTTTCCCTCCCGGGGAAAATGATGTTTATCAGCCAATGCAATGGAGCCAGGAGCCAAGAGCAGGAGCAGGAGCAGGAGCATCAGCAGGATAATTTGATTTGGAGTGGACACGCAGCGTTAAAGTTGTCAATGTCCAGGACACAGGCACTATATGGATATGTGAACGGGAATTGAATAAATTAGGATAAGCCTTGGTGTAAGCCAGCCTTTAAAATGTATCCTCACAGTGCACACAAGAGCGGCTTTGTCCTCATATCCTTTCGGAAAGCCAAAGGGTTGGGTTCGCCGCCTGCTCCTGGTCCTGCAAAAAACGTGGCGCTCGAAATCTAAATACAGAAATTAATGAATTATGAGTAAAGGGATTTGTTTCGCTCTTGTGAATCTCAGGAGGCGACGACACCTTTGGACACCGACACAAACCCATCGGCAGCGGCACAACGGCAAAAGCAAAAGCAAAGCAAAGGCAAGGATGGTTTCCTGCTGTGTGTCCCTGCCCGTGTCCGTGTCCGTGTCCGTGTCCGTGCTCACTTGAGTGGAACACAGGACATAAATAGTATCCATACACAGCAGTGTGTGTAGGTTTTTAATCGCTTTGATCTTTATATTCCCATTTAGTAATTAATTAACCGAAAGGTTCCCCGTGCATTCAGGCACTAAATATGCATTCCAAAATCTGTGGCACATGCCGCTTGCCAGCCGAAATGGGTTTGCCGCTCGCCTATTTTCCGATTAATTAGTTTTGCTACCCTTAAATAAATATCCATGTCCTTAGCCAAAAACAGGAACATTAACGTAAACAGAAACGGAAACAGGTTTTTCCCGGTCTGCAGATCAGTGCAGGGTTTTTCCCTACGCCTAATGAGGACCCCTTGCGGCGACACAGGACTCCATAGCTGGTCAAGATCAGCGAATACTGGTCATCGCACCAGGACCATCACCAGGACGAGGACCAGGACCAGGACTAGGACCAGGACCAGGACCAGGACGAGGACCAGGACCAGGACCAGGACCAGAACTCGGCTGCCAGCTCTGGGCCTCCATTCGTTGCCTGCTAATTTATTATTGGCACTATTATGGCCGGCGATTGTGTCCTGCTGCTGCTCATCAATGCCACCGAACACAACAGGACCACTGGACAAAGGACAATGGACCGCGGACAACGGACAGTGGACAACGGACAACGACACGTATGCTATCATCGCATCGGTCGTGTTGTTTAATTAAATTTCTGAAATTAAAATGTTTTGTTTATATAAATTGAAAAATACAGACACCGACACCGAACGGAACTGCACAATGCGCTTCAAGAACGGCCCAAAAGGAGCAAAAAAAAAAAAGAAAAAGGGAGCTCAGTCCCAGGCCGATGTCCGCATGCTCTGCAGGCTCCATTCCCTGTTTAAATATATATTCACCCGAAGGTAAGGGCAGCCAAAGTCGGCGGCACTGGAGGGGAGAACGAGCCCATTGTCCGGAGCTCAAATCGGACCGAGAGGCCCCCTTGCCGTGCCGTTCTCCGTCCTTGCCAAGAGCAGGATTTTTTTGCAGTCAGTCAGTCATCCATTCACAGGAGTCCAGGACCACACACAGCTGCAGGTGTCCGCCTACGATTGCCCATATCTGTGCCTGCTACCAGTCAGTCAGTCAGTGCTACCTGTGCCATGGGCCATGTGTGAGTGTTTACACAACAACTGTCGCTGTCGCTGGCTTTTCAATTTGATTCATTTCATTTCAATTCTGTTTTCTTTGCATTGTTCAAAAATGCGCCGGGAGCGATCAAAACTGAACTCTCCGTGCCCTCGTTTAGTGGGGTAAGCACGAGTGGAAATTCAGGAGCCCAGAGCAAGGAGTAAGAAGAACGTATCCTGCAGAGCATATGAATATTAATAAGAATATAATTTAAATAGCCGTAATTGCCCAAATAATTGAAGAGGAATCAAGAAAGATGTTAAAATCGATTCCAAATGGATCGGAGACTTTGTTTGTAATAATATTCAACTTCTATGATTAATTTTAAATGAGTTTCGGTGATTATTAACCGCTTTATAATGATTTTATTTATATTATTAGTGATATTATATTTATTCATGTAACTCATATTAATAAATATGCAGGACTCGCCTTGGAAGGAGCCCTTGAAAGGAGATGCCATTAAAAATATTTCTTCTACACTTGACTGTAAGATACACATTTCAATCGCTCAAAAAGTGGCTCAGAGCAGCTATTGTTACCCCTTAAATTAACCTAGAAATCAGTATCTAACTTAGTTCCCTTGAAAAGTCGCCAATGCAGCCTGGAAACAATAAAAAATCGAATAATGGGCAGTGTTTTAAAGCCCTTTGTTTACGCTTGCAACGCGCGACTAGTCGATGTTAGCCTTTATTGTTCTTTCCCTGACAATTTGGCTTAGTTAAGCTTAGATTCAGAGCCTTCTAGTTGGACACTGGCTGCTGGTGGCATTGTTAACAACAAAAAAATGTAAAATCAAGGAGCTAGAGCCAGTCCTAGGGCCCAGCTCCTGCCTCGCCAGCGTGTGCCCAATGAAATGTGAGCGAAAGCGAAAGAGCCAATTTATGGCATCATAAATCAAGAGCAATATTGTCATATTCTAGTATTTCCCGGTAACCTTTGGCTGCTCCCGCTGCAACTCTCTTTTGTGGCCAACAAAGGTCGGCCCAATGGCCAGGAGGACCAGGACCTCATCTCACATCTTCCAGCGCCCGCCTTGAGCTTAAGTGCATGTAACAATTTGCTTTTGGGCATTGGACATTTCCAGGGAAGATTTCTGGGTATTTGGTTGCACATTTCCCCGGCCCCCTATCCAGGTGGCTGGGCTGCAGTCCTCGAGCAAGACCAGACGCGATCCATCAATCCTGGGCCAGGACCAGCTCCCGTCCAGGCAGACTATCCATGTGAGGCTGTGGCTATCTCGGGTTACCATGTCCCTTCTCGCATTCCCGAGGCCTGCTGTGTGGCATGAGCTAATGTTAAGGACTAGTGATAACTCAAAGCACTTTTTCATAATTGACACGAAGAAGGCGGGCTGCAAAGAGGTCCTGCGAGAGACTGCGGCCGGGTGGGGGGCTCTGTGAGGCTCATTTGACGCCTGAATGCCTCAATATGTGGCCTAACAAGTGGGTCCTGCGATGGCTGAGCAAGGACTTCATGCATAAAACACGGGGTGACAACAACACGAGCACAACAAATGAATTTTCGATACCTGACTAGGCACAACTCATTTGTTCATTTGATCGGTGGTGGTGGCTACACCGATTACTGGCCCAGCCCTGCTGAACCCTTGAACAGGAAATGAATCGAAAATAAAGGCAACGATTTCGGCCACATTTATTAGCAAAACTAAACTAAGGCAAAACGCAAGCCGTTTGATGACAGCGGAGGACAGTTGCCAAACATTCCGAGGGTCCTTCAAGCTAAGCAAATATGTAACCCAAGACAAGGACTCGAATTCGGATTCGAACTGGCTACTAATCAACCCTTGTCAGTCAATCATGAAGCCGGGAGCTGTGTGTGTTTGCTTTGTGAGGCGTTTTCAATGAACTGCAAAATATCTAATTCGCTTCGATTTATCCAATTTCGCCAAGGAAGCTGGTCCTTAGCCCCCTCCTCCCTCACTGAACATGCAAAGCGAAAAGTATTTAATACCGTTGATCGCTGTCATGTCGAAAATTCCCTCAGCTGGCCGAAGGGAGCTCCATCTCCTCCTGTTCCCGCTGCTGAGCTGGTGAGCTGGTGAGCTGGTGATGACGATGGAGCTGTGATGAGGATAGAACTGTGTTCAATTGCCGGGAAACTCTTCGGTTTCCGACTCACTGCTGTCCAAACATGCACACGACCGAGGCGAGGAGCCACACATCAACCTTGATTGGACGTGGCCAGAGAGTGATGGTAGACAAACTTGTAGACGTCAGGCCAGGAGGAGGAGGCACTGAAATCGCATTTGAATTGGGATGAAGAGGCCATAATACAATGCAGGGACCTATCCCATACGCTTCCTGGGAGGACAAGCGGGCCAGCAGCAACGTTTTGGACGAAGGTCCAGCGCCCTAAATTTCCGCTCTTTTAAATCCATTTGATGTTGCCACCCGCCCGGGGAGGATGCCTCTGCCAATCCAGCGTCCAGCATGCAGATAAGCTGTCCGCATACACGCGTTAATTCCGTTATACAAATGTCACTCGCAAAACAAGTTGTCCGCATCGCATCGCATCGCAAATCTCGGACTCGGACTCGCACTCGGACTCGGGCTCGTCCGGCGTCCATCAAATGCCTGTCAATCAGCGCGACAGACAATGCAATCACGTTGAAGTAACCGCCCAGAACGAAGCCTCCTTAAATTCAATTATCAAGCAACACAAAAAAAAAGAGTCCTCTTAACGAGACCATAACAGGGACCAGGCGGAGCCACAGAGCTGCAATCACCAGGATTCGGTTTTAAAATGTTGTAAACAAGTAAACAAAGGTTGCAGCTACTGAGCTCGGGATCTGTTCTTCCATTTGATACAAAATCTTGTTCATAATTCTACATATATCAGTCAAAAGATAATATATTCTCTGGAGTAGGTTTTTAATCGAAATAAACCACTAGAAGTAACAAGAAAGGAAGCTAACTCCATTTGTATAGCTTAAGTTTAGTATAAAATTTATAATATTTAGTATAGCCATATATAATATTGAAAAGAACGCCTTTATCGACTTTCCTTGTATTTTCGTATTCTATACAAACAAAACCTTAATTAATTAATAATATAACATTGGTTTATAAGTTTTTAATTATTTTTCTTTCAGTATTTGAAATCGTTACAAAAATGATCGTAACTGCAGCAATATAACACGTTCTTGTATAAGAATAGCATATAATATCGTATCAGAATCCAATGAATTCAAAGGGCGTACGGTGCCACGATATTTTCCCACTGAAGATTTGGATTGGGATTGGGTTGGGTGAGGGCTTGCCTCATTATGCCTCAGACTTCTGCTTCTTCTGAGAATGGTTGACTTCCTTCTTCTTTTCGGAATCCTTCACATCCAGCAGCTATTCATGGTCTCCGCTTTCGTTGGTGTCCGCTTCCTTGTTATCATCCTGCTGATTTGTCGGGGCTCCTGTCTTGGCAGCGGTGCCAGCGGAACTGGTACTCAGTGCCAGTCTGCTCATCGGCTGCTTCTTCTGAGAATGGTTGACCTTCTCCTTTTCGGAATCCTTCACATCCAGCAGCTTTTCATGGTCTCCGCTTTCTTTGCTCTCCGCTTCCTTGATTTGTCCAGCTGATTTGTCAGCGGGAACCGGTTGGTTTCTGTCTTGGGGGGCACTATCCTGGCAGCGGTGCCAGCGGTGCCAGCGGACTTGGTACTCAGTGACAATGTGTCGTAGTTAAGCCAGGACTTGGGCTTGATGAAGGGTAGACTGCACTCTGGTAACTTGCGAAGATAGTACTTGCGCCTGCCGTACAAAACCTGTGGGTTCTTCAGAAATCGGACGACACGTGGCGGCAGTTCACTGGAAAATTCGGTTAAAAACATATGCATCCATACATTATATAATTTAGTTATTAAGTGATGATGATTAACTTCGGAGTTAGACAATGAACTGCCAACCTTGTCTATCTCGCTTGCACTTACATCAACTTTATATACCATTTGGCGATACGCAGCTTCTCCAGCCTCGCAATCTTTTCAATTTTTTCCCTGACTTCGGTTTTTACAATCTTCGTCAACGCATCAACATTTTTCATTTGGGTTTCCACGGGTGAAGACATCCAAGCCGCAACGGCTAGCTTCATGATCTCTACGTTCGGCAAAACCTCACGCGCACCCTCTTTGTACCACAACCTATAATCACATATATACAATCCGAACACCGTCTCATAATCAATATTGAAATCGTAAGGTTTATCCTTGTTCATGGTGACGATGCCGCTAAATTTAGTCAAATTCTAATAATATACTACACAATTTTGTAAAACAATAATTTGTACAAAGGTTGGTTATAAAAACAGTTGACAAGAAACGGTTCTAATAGAAATTTTACTCTTTCACAATTTTTGTTAACAAAATAATATAAACACGACTGTGTTGTTTGAGGTTCTCAGACGATATGACGATATGGCTATCTGAAATCGCCTCGTCCTGGAGACAGCTACGGCTATAGCCTGCTACGAGTTGTAAGTTTTTCCCACAACTTTATTTAAGGTATTTTGGATATTGACGATCTGCCGGCAACCAGTTTGGCTTTCGAAGCAACCATTTCGCCATCTAGCAGGTTTACAAAGTTGGTCCATGATTATCTCTGAATATTTCCATTGTTGCATACATTCAGGCTTTAATAAATATGAAACTCGCCGGTTTTTTTTAACATAATTTAATCTATTTTTAGATATGGAAATTTTGTATTATTTCTGAATTGAATCAAATTTGTAAAATTTTCAAAGGAGCTTACATTTATTATTCTATTAAAAGCTAACACAAATGTCTTTGCATTTGTATTAATATTTGTTTGGTGTTTTTCTTATTTAAAAGTAATCCTTAACATTCGTAAACATTTTCCAAAATTTATATCTCATGTCTTAAGTGATATATTGCATTTTAGAGATAAACAACAGCTTCCGAAATGCCAGGAAACTTAATTATTCTTAAGTTACTTATTGATTTGACAAAGGTTCCAGGACCAGGAATATTTTCACAGCTAGGACTGTATCCTGCGCGAAAGTTCGGCAGCTTTCCTTGATTTGCGCATGTCCTTATTATGTTTAAGTGCCTTACATGTCATGGAAGCTCGAAAAAAGGCCCGAAAGCTTATGGACTTGGTTAGGGAACTAAGTTTTTAAGTAAGTTTTTCCCTTTCAATGCTTTAAGCGGGGATTACAGACCTAGAGCTACTACATCTACCTTATTGGAGCTTATAAATAATACTTGAGAAAAAGCCCTATATCTTCAAGTGATAAGTTATCGGGGTTCTCTACTTTTCTGGCTTAAAAGCTAAATCTGTCGGAAAAGCTCTTTGGGAAATGGTTTATTTTTAAAGATTAAGGTAAGGACTTATTGTTTTTATTCAGTTACAGCAGGAAATAGTATTTTTTTACATACATACATACAATTTTTACATATAGTCTTACGATGCTGGTATAGAAAGAAATATTTAAGAGGAAATTCACTTAAGCTGTACAGGTACATTTTGAAATTGGCGCCTTTAGCGTCGTACAACAATAACATAACATACAAACAACAACATAGTTTCGGTTTAATTCAACGAAATCGACGAACGCATTGCCGTTTCTCAATTTCGGGTAACAGGCGAACAGAAAACAGAAGAGCAACGTTGCACTAATCTGAGCGCTGACGTCATTGGCAAAGCGGTTTTAGAGACAGAGAAATATACTAGAGATGTTCAAGTAAAACCTTAGGTGGCGCCACATAGTTTTACATTCTTATTGGAATAGTGGCGCCATCTATGCGGTTACATGGGGAAACAGCACAGAGAGGTTCAAATAAATCGTTAAGTGGCGCCACATATAGGAATATTCTTATTAGAATAGTGGCGCCATCTATGCTGTTACAAGGAGAACCAGCACAAAAATGTTCAAATAAATTGTAGGTGGCGCCACATATAATTATATTCTTTATGGAATAGTAGCGCCATCTATGTGGTTACAAGGGGAACCGGACAGAGGTTCAATTGAATCGTCAGGTGGCGCCACATATAATTATTTTCTAATTAAAAGAGTGTCGCCATCTATGTGGTGATAAGGGGAACCGTCTCAGAGATTTTCAAATTATCGACCTACTGCTGCCTTCTGAACGCCTGGTGAAATGAATTTGTAGCGATAAAATTCTTAATCCTAATCTTGCCCTACAACAACATCATTTTGTACAAACATTTTTCGGCCGAACAAATTGTCCGTTTTCCCATTTCGGGTAACAGGCAAATAGAAACCAGGAGAACGACGATGCGCTGTCGCTGATCTGTGCTCTGACGTCACAGCTAGTGGTGGGAGAAAAGCCCTTTGTAATATTTGATAACACCGAGTTAATCGGTCTTCAGCTCCGACCTAAGCGCCAGATTTAAAAATTTAGCAGTTCGATTTTAAAATTGGCGCCTTTTTGATGCTGACAACAAAACATTATTACAACAACAACATAGTTTCGTTTTAATTCAACGAAATCGACCATCAAATCGGCCGTTCTTCCATTTCGGGTAACAGGCAAACAGAAACCAGGAGAACGACGATGCGCTGCCGCTGATCTGTGCGCTGACGTCATAGCTAGTGGTGGGATAGAAGCTCTTGTAATAATCGATAACACAGAGTTAATCGGTCTTAAATTCGACCTAAGCGCTAGATTTAAAAATCTGGCAGTTGGAAATTTGCACAGCTCGATTTTAAAATTGGCGCCTTAATCGATCCTAGGTGCCGAGAATATCAGCTCGGTTATTTAAAAACAGCTTGATTCTATTCCGGTATCCACAAGGGAAACGTACATATATTTATTTTGTTTTCGTTTGTTTTGTGTATCATCCTTATCGTCATCTTTCTGGTCACGCTTCAGTTTTGTAGTTTCCTGGCGGGATTCTCTTTCTGCCCACGTGTCCCTGACCCGATTTCCTCTGACCAGATGGTTCCACAGGCTCTCGGGGCTCCTCAATTTGCATCTAGGGAGTCTCGCTGCTTTCATTAAGGCTTCTTCAATATCTGCTTAACGGAGAATTTGTTGTGAATTATTGAATCGGGATTATTATCAAAATTACCTGGTTGGAAGCCCGAGTCATCTGATTCAATGGACTCGTCCTGGCCTAACTCTACTGTAGAATGGGTCTCGTTATCAGCGTTGTCTACATCTTCTTCAAAATTAGGCAGTTCCAAACTGGAGCTTGTTATCCCTTCCGTTGGGAACGGCATCTGTAAGGAGTTTCACAATAATGTCATTGTCTATCGTAGCAAATCCGCCTTCTGTCCCTTCAGGTGCATCCTCTGCGCTTGTCTGCTGCCTTCTCATCTCCTTGTTTTCCTTTGTTACTCCAAAAACTCCTTCCGGTTGATGGCATTCTAAATATATCTTTTTATAAACAACTCCATGTTCAACGTGTTGTTTTGCTGACTGCTTCGGACTGACTGGATTCGCATGAGAGAAGGTGACAGTCTGGAAAGACTTAGCTTTAGTTTAATATCCTTGAAAGTAGTGATTGTATTTCTTCTTTTAGATAGGGTTCCTTTTATAAATAATAAAACAATAAGACATTTATAAATATTATGTAGAAAGGTGGCATGGACGGCTTACCGCGCAAAATCTTCTTGTCGCGATGTTCTTGGCAGCGTGCGGTACTGATTGTCCCGATTTGGATCTCGCCGTAGCGCCGCAGACCTAGCAGAAACTGGAATCAGCACTGAAAAGTCGAAGCGAAGGCCAAGGTTATGTTTAAGGAATGTATTTTTATGTAGAATAGATAATGGCTTACATTTCGGCCTTGTTTTCTTGCCTACAACAACACATTTTCACGGAATTGCCAAACAAACTGTCCGCTTCTGTATTTTGTATGACATGGAACAGCTGATCAGTGCGCTAGTGTCATCAATAGCCGTCATAGCTAGTGGTGGGAGAGAAGCTCGTGTAATGTTCGGTAAGACAGAGTTAATCGGTCTTCAACTGCCTCATGGGCGCGAGATTTAAAAATTAGGCAGTTGGTAAAAATGGCGCCATTCGATGCCGACAACAATAAAATTTATACAACAACAACATAGTTTCGTTTAAATTCAACGAAATCGACCATTTATCCATTTTGTGTACCAGGCGAACAGAAACCAAGAGAACGACGATGCACTGACGCTGATCTGTGCGCTGACGTCACAGCTAGTGGTGGGAAAACAGCCCTTTGTAATATTTGATAACACAGAGTTAATCGGTCTTCAACTCCGACCTAAGCGCCAGATTTAAAAATATGGCAGTTAGGTTTTAAAATTGGCGCCTTTTTGATGCCTACAACAATAACATTTGTACAACAACAACATAGTTGGCCTTTTCTCTATAACTTGTATCAGGCGAACAGAGAGCAAGAGAGCGTCGATGCGCTGCCTCTGATCTGTGCGCTGACGTCACAGCTAGTGGTGGGAAAACAGCCCTTTGTAATACTTGATAACACAGAGTTAGTCGGTATTCAGCTCCGACCTAAGCGCCAGATTTAAAAATATGGCAGTTCAATTTTAAAATTGGCGCCTTTTTGCGTCCTAAAACAATAACTTTTGTACAACAACAACATAGTTTCGTGTTAATTCATTAAAATCGACAACGTTCCTCCATTTCTTGTAACAGGCAAACAGAAAGCAGGAGAATGTCGGTGCGCTGTTCTGTGCGATGATGTTATTGATTCAGCTAGTGGTGGGACAACGAAATGTGTGGGTCCAATATATTTTACTCCTTTTATTTATTTGATTTTGGAATTCTTTTCAAAACTAAGTCTAACCTAAGAGCTTGTTGTACTAGCTGTCCAGGCGATGGACTATATTAATATCAAATGCTTGCCCCGATACACTTGCCTTTGTCGACACTCAATATACATGGATTCTCCTTGTCATTGGCGCCAAGAAAGTGTACAAATTCCAAATGCAAACGAAATCAAAGGAGAACTCCTCCGAAGGCTGAGTGCCGCCAGGATGTGACGATTGTGGCTGGCGGAGTGTGTCACATTTGTGGCAGAGTGTCGAGTGTGGCAAGGCAAAGCAAACACATGCCACAACATCGAGAGGAGGCTGCAGATTGAATAACAACAATGGGGGCGGAGTACCCAGCACACGACGACGACACTTGGCACTGTCAAAACAAAGTAGGGCTTCCTTTGGCAAGGAAAGGGGATCTCGGCAGTTGGAGAGTCGAATCTTCGCTTCGATTCAAGCAATAAAACTATTCGTAAATCGCCCCGAACTTGTGCATCAGCATTAGCATAGCCCTCGTCCTCGTCCTCGTCCTCGTCCTGGTCCCCCATGTCCTGGCAGCTCTTAAGAATTCGATAAGTTCGTAAGTAAAGGTAAAGGTAAAGGCAGCGAGGCAACTTTGCAAAAATTGTGCGCATATTAAAATTCTTGGTGAAAGCTTTTGACATAAATTAAAACTTTTATCAATGCATGAACGGGGCGGCAGGAGCCTGTGTCTGTGTTTTCTGTTTTCTTTTTTTTATCTTTTATCGGGAAAAGCTACGAAGCTAGGATGTTAGCCGCCCGTGTGTGTGTGTGTGGGGTTTCCTTGTTTTCCGGGTCTATTCTCTGGCCTATTGTCGCGCTGATACTGAAGGAGCTAATTGATTGGAGCTCCGGCTCCCGTTCGCGAGACTGACACATCGAAGGCTGATTTTGGAAACTTTTTTAATTAATTTCACTGACTGCTGCCGATTTTCCAGGCGAAACTTCGCAAAAGGCATACGCATAGATGGAGCCTAGGACTTCCACCGGAACCGTTACCATCCTGGCGGCTGGGTAGCATTAAAAATGAATTTCACTCCATGGCTCCGGGCTCAAAGACAACATTTTTGGCGTAAAAATTATTTATGGGCTTACTGTGCGTAACGTGTCTTGGCGCTTGGAGTCAATGTCGATGTCGCCGTCGCCGTCGTCCGTGCCTGTGTCCGTCTCCATTCCGAGGAGGTGTCGCTGTCCTATTGGCTACGTGATTGTCGGTACGACTGATTTTTGTGCCTGTGACAAAACTTTTTCAATAATGTATAAATCAAACTGTCATAAAGTCGCAGGATCGCAGCATCGCAGATTGCGAAATCGCCAAGGCGTCCTACACTTTTTCCTTGCTCAGTCCTCTCTCTTTTGCGAGCAAACGTCAAAAGTGCCTTTTTCTGGTGACATTTTCTTAGACAATTTAAGTTGCCATTGTGTCGCCCTTGCCCTGATGTGCATTTAATATGTGTCCCCGTCCCCGTGCCAGTGTGCTCTGTGCTCTGTGTGCGGGGAAGGGGGCGCAGACAGACAACGTTTGGACCACCAACATCCCCCCAGATGTTACCTGTCGTCTGCCCACGCAAGGTAAGCGTTTTTCACATTCATGGAAATATGTCACAAAATTTATTGCAAAATAATTTCGCTCGTTGCCTTTTGTGTGTGTGTGCGCTGTCGTAATTCTTTGGGTCTCCTTTGGGTGCTGCTAATGCGGCTCAGGACTCGCCACTCGCCAGTTGCCACTCGCCACTCGCCACTAACCACTCGCCACTTACGCACCGTTTAAGCCACGCCAGAAGGATGTATGTGCGGCTTTCTTGGCCTTCATAGGGTTCCCCCACCACCGCTGCATATTAAAATATTAAAAATTCCTTTATATCCTTCGAAAAAAAATGTGTCTCATCGTTCACTCTCCCATCCCCCCATTGCTTGTTCTGCTCGAAACTTTTTTGCGTGTTTCTGGAAAGTACAAAATATTTGCCATCTACTTAGGCGCTCGCAAATCGTTTAAGTTTAAGGCCAGCTGGAAGACAGACTTCACTTTGATGCGGAAATATCCATTTAGCCAAAAATTTCATAATAAACAAGTATTCGCCTCTTTTATAAACATAAAACAAGGTTTTTCGAAGTCTAAAAATGATCTACAGAGTCTTCGAATGACAGAAGAGCTACGGTTAGTTAGCAGCGCGTTTCCGGTGGAAACGGAAATGGGAGTGGGAGTGGCAACGCCGCCAATGCCAACCAATTTAAGTTGCGGTGCAATTAAATATCGCAAAAGGAAAGTAAGCAAATGTTTGTGTTTGTGCGTGTTTCAGTTCGTTTGAATGCGGAATATTTTTTACAACTACAAACAGTGCATACACACATGTATAGGGAAAAATGCAAATACAATAAAAGCAATAAAAAAAACACCGTCAAAAGCGTGCCAATACATGTGCGTGGGTGTGTGTGTGTGTCTGTCTGTCTGGCAGCACTGCCAGCAATGCTGTGGGTGGAAGAAGAAGCAGGAGAGCAGCAAAAGAGCGAACAGAGCTGGAGGATTCGAGGATTGCAGGATGGAGGGAGACTGGCGAAGACTGGGTCTGAGTCTCGGTCCGGGTCTGATTGATCTGCGTGTGCGTGTTTAAACAAAAATTTCGCTATGTAAATCGGCAAACATGCACGCATCCCGGCAAACCCCGGCAATCCCTGGCAACATCAGCAGGACTCATTTACAAAGTGTTTTTCGGGGGCAGCAGCGGCGGCGGCGACATGACGCCGCGATGGACCCCAGGCCAGTGTCCATTCCTTTTGGTCCCCAGCACTTGTTTGCAAATGTTTTAATTGAATTCGAGTGGAGCACGAACGAGGCCCGACGACCGACGACTGACGCCAAAGCCAACGCCAACGCCAACGCCAACGCAGACGCGCTAAATGTTTAATCGAGCTGATAATTACCCGACCTTGTCAGCCCTGTCAGGCCAGGAATGGCGGCGAATCAACAGTGAAACGTATATGGCCCATGGTCAGCACCACCGTCCAGTGGGTATCGATGATGCCACCATGCAGAGGGCTCCGAGAGCGGAAGTTCCTGCTCCCGGGCCGAGTCAACGCCTTCGAAGCGTTTTTCCCAATGATTTATGAACTAATTTAGCGGCAATATTATTTATACCCTGGCTCAGTCCAGACTGCAGCAGCAGGATGAGGAGGAGGAGCAGGGAGCCACGGAAGCCGTCTGTCCGGCAAGGATAATGCTCGAAAATGCTGCCACAATGTTAAACAGTGGCAAACGACGCGTCGGCCAAGGACCAACAACCAAACATTGACGGCGGCATCGACTGCACCAGGCAGGCACCGGCAGACACAACAAAGTGGAGTAGAGCTCCGGAGGAGCAGCTCGAGCAGGGGGAGCAGCAACAATGGGTAAGTCGAGAACTTTAAGAAATTTACACCATCAGCAGATAAGAGTCATGCCCAGTAGGCGCCGCCGCCGCCAGATCACGAAGCCAGGCAGGATGCACCACCTCCACCGGATGGGATGGGATGGGGTTGGGTTTGGGTGCTCCTCCGCCGCTGCTGCTGCTGCTGCTCCTCTTCGATGGCAAGAAGTTCAAACTGCGCTAAGGAAATTTGTGCAGCGCCGGCACTTTTTCCTGCGCCTTGCTGGGCGCTGTGTTTGCTGCAAACAATCTGTTTCCTCGGCATCAACTTTGCTAGAAAAATTGAAACAAGCTGAACGCAGGCAGGACGAGGCAGGCCAGGACGGGGCAGGCAGTCAACTAGAACAGAGGAATATCAGCGTGGCCTGTCAGGGTGCAGGGTGCACGGTGCAGTAGGCTCCGGGGTGGCATGTAGTGGCTCTGGCAATTGCAACAGCCAACTACCAACTTGTGGCTGGGGCATGTATCATATTTAGACACGGGAAAGACAGAAATATAAACTTATAAAGACCAGGCGGGAGGGGCGTCGGGTGCTGACCCGCTGGATGCCCAAAAAATATGTATATAGAGTTGCGGAGGCAAGCACAAAAACCATATTTGGCAACTGCCAGTTGAGGAGCAGCAGTTGAAAGGACTTTACAGCGCGCCCAACTGATGAATTATGGCCAAAGTTATCGGCTGAGTTCGGAGGGAGGGCTCCGACTCTGGCCCTGGCTCTGACTGCGACTTGTAGGCCCTTTTTTGCAATGTTTTGCTACACTGCGTGGCAACTACTGATAATAAGATATACTTACCATTTGGACAGGCCCAGCGCCGCCCCGAACGGCGGAAGTCTACTAAATAACAAGTTGTATGGCCAGCAGCGTGTGCTGGCAGCCGGCGGACGGGGCACAAAAAATAAAAGGGCAACTTAAATAAGTTTAATTGTACGAGACGGAAGTCGAAACTTTGCCATTTGGCTTCGTTGACTTCAGTTTCGGGCCGCGATTCTCTTTCGTCTTTCGTTTTGCATCTTCTTTTGTCCTCCAGCCTGACCTCCAACTCCAGCTCTCACTTCAAGTGCTGCACAATAATAGGAATGAGTCCTCTAAGAGCTACAAATGCTGGGTTTCAACATTTTCGATTCTTTCTAGAGAAGATTTCTATCAATTAAAGTCTCCTTCACGCCTTGCCTGCAATGTATAAGCAATCTGTAACGAAAGAGTTTCTTTTTAGCAGCACTCAGTTGTTTTCTTCGATTCAACTTTAAATTATCAAATCAAATATCAAAATTAATTAATTTATTTACAATATGTCTTGACTACAATAATTTATTGTGTTTTAATTGCCGTTTATAGGCCTAATTGTCTATCTATATTACTATGCGGAAATGAAAATTGAATTCAATTGGAGTGTAGTGGCAAAGGGCCCTAAAAAAGTGCACTCACCGGTGGTGTTGCCAACCCGTTGGCCAACGATTAGCCAAAAGGAGAAACAAAAAAACAAAAAGGACCTAAAGCGAGCCCCTAATAGGATTTTATTTCGCTGATCCCTGCTGCTGCTGCCCGGCTGTAACACATCGACGAGTGGGAATCACCGCCGCCTGCCGATGATTGCCGTCAATTGAATGCCAATTGTTTTTCTTGCCCGGCTTTTTCTTTTGATACATTTTTGGGCCACGTTTAGTTTAGCATTGCAATCGTTCGGTTCGATGTGTGTGGCGGCGGAGCGAATTCAAACGGTTCTCGGCCAGAGCAGATCAAGTTGCCAGCATTGGCATTTTCATTTCAACGGGAGTCCTGTCCAGGGACAAAATGTCTGCAGCTAGAAACCGCCGAGGTGGAGGCGGAGGCGGAGGTTTAGGTGTGGAGGAGTGCAGAGAGTCCTCGGTGGGGCAATAAAACCGGTGCAGAAAGTAGAAAGTCATGTTCTGGCCAGGATGCGCGACTGAAAATGGAGGAAAAATCGTGCAATCTTTATTGTCTATGATTGGCACTCCCCTTTCAGGCTTTGTGGCCTTTCATTTGGACAATTTGTATCCTATATCCGCTACTGCATCAATAATTGCACTGTGATGAAATTGTTTTGCTTTCAAGTTTGAGATATTTGTGGGAAGTGCCTGCTTGTTACTGTCATTAGGCCAAGGATTGGATTGGCTTCGATGTTTCTATGACTTTTTGGCAGGCTTTCGCATGATGACGTGTCCGCACAGGTGATGGCGATCGATGTCCCGAAAGTGCACTTAGCCCTCGGACAACGGTTACTGTTTTGGCAAGGATTGAATTTGGCAGGAAGCCTGTCCCCTTTGGCACGCGCCTTCCCTTCGATTTGAATTCCTTCGGTGTGTGGAGAAATGTGGAGAGCGAAGCGCGCGCTTGTCTCTAATTTACATAAAATGGCAATGCAGAAATGCTGAAATGCACAATATATATGAGTACTTTGACCCGAACTGCCACGCATACACCCCTTACACTCTTACTATCTCCCACTGCCGCACACACACAAGCTGTAGTATGCCATCTCGCCATCTTAGGGTAATTTATAGAAAGAGGCAAGTTTGGGTGGTGGCCCGAACCCAACCGAAGCGAAGTTCGCTGGCAAAAAGCGCAATGGCAGCTCTGAGAAGGGAAATTGTACTAGGAAATTTGCCGGAAATTAAAACTTGTGCAAAATAAATCGCCAAACCTCGAAATACGGACACAAACACCAGCACACACTCATCCTTTCACACCCTGGCAAAGGAGAGCAGGCTGGGACACAGACACAGAAACAGAGAAGCAGCGAAGGAGGGCGTCCGGGCGACACTGGAAGATCGATGTACTTGCACACCAACTTGGCCTTTAAGAGGGCCAATTGGCAAACCCGTTCCGGATTCCGTTCCGGGCAGACGCATGCTTACACATAATGCCCCGAAAATCGGACCTTTCCTATGCCTGTTGGAGTCCTTGTCCTACCTACCACTTCATCGTGAGCCCCAGGCCACCATCACTGCTTCATTTCGCGCTGGATTTGCCGCTAATGGAGTGACAGTTGGCGAAGAATTATTAGATTTGCACATGCATACTGCACTCGGAACGGATCGAAGTTGGGCGCAGGATGGGAGTGGGAGTGGGAGTGCGACTAGGAGCCTGCAGAACGTGACCGAAAAGGGGCAATAACGATGGCCACAGTTGAGTGTAAAAGCTAATTTCCTTAATATTCTCAAACAATTACATGCTATCTGAACGGGATGCCTGATTGCTGAAACCTGACAAGGCCAAAAAACAGATATGTTGTTTAAAATCATGAAGTGTAATTTCCTTAATTTGGGGCCGAGGGCGAGAAGGACAGTGATTGACTGACTGACTGGCCGGAGGACGAATCTATCTATCACCTGCTCGCCTCTCGAGCATCCTGCGAGGACGACAGGCAACTAGGCACGCGACACACCACAGTGTCTGATTCCGTTCGGTTTGCCTGACAGCAGGTCATAATGCATGTAACCTCCCCAGGACCGCCCCGGACCGGGCATTTAATCAACTTTAATTAAAATTGCACACAAAACCCCGAAAAACGACTTGATAAAACGCCATTAACTGCGAGGGAGCTCAACTGACAGCGGTTTTATCGGTGCGGTGCGGCTTCAGTGCAAAGCTTTTAATTGATAAGTGAGTGTGTGCGAGTGTGCGAGTGTGGGATATCCGATGACTCACCCAGTCACTGCGAAGTGTGTCCTGCGCTTGAGTTACATTCAAAGTACTCCTCCAGTGCTGTCCACGGCGTGTGGCAGGGCTATAGGACTAGATGAGATCCCTTTTCGGCGACCGACCACCACTTTGCGCTTTATGCCACATTATTTCAGGGCTTATGCCCGGATTGGGGGACGGGGAAAGCTCTACGAAATTACGCTCATTTCAAAATTGTTATTGAATCTTTGGGCAAAGTAAATAATCCTTGTTGAAATGAACGAGAAATCCCGTTGCGGCCGCAAGTGGCTTCCAGGAGCAGCGAGGAGCAGGAGCCAGGCATTGACTGAACGCCACAGAGAGACGCCTAACCTCCGCGTAACCCCACACACTGGCTGACACCGCCTTTGTTGGTGTCTCAAGGAGGAAGCTGGGCAGCCACGGGTGGTGGCAGTGCCGCCCAACTAAATGCTGCCAAATTATACGCAATCATTTTGAGCTTAACTTAAGTGCGGCAAGTCTGCGGCCAAGCAGGGAACTGGCAGAGGCTGCAGGCTGAAGGCTGAGCCCGTGGGGTTGCGGTTCAGACAACAGCGAATTGGTTAGTCGGAATGCCTCAGCTCGCTCGCCGGCTACGAAAAATACGATGACAATGTGTCATCGTAAATTGTTAGTCCTGCGAATGGTGGCCGGGGATGGGTTGGGTCGGGGGAAATGGCTCCTTTCAAATTTATACCTTCATATTAAACTGGGCCCGGGGCCAAGAAATATGTGGCCAAAACCCTGTGCCTCCCTCTCTCTCTCTCTGTCCAGTGGAAAATACGTTCTTTTAATGGTGAAAAAAATAAATCCAAGTTTCTTTGAACATTAAAGGAGCTAAGAGTGAATTTTTTCGTAAGTCAACATTTGCTTTGCTTAGAAGCTTTCCTCTTTCTCCCGGCACAAAGTGACCGCGTCTAAACAATTTAGCTAAGGGTAAATCTCCGAGGAGCAGGAGCAGGAGCAGTGCCAAGTGTGGCACTTGACTGCCGAGCAGCACCAGCAAGGCCATAATGCGCTCATGAATAACACAGAAATAAAATTGGTTTAATAACAAAGGGAAATTCGGCAGAAATTCCGTGGTTTCGGTACGAGTGCGTATTTGTGGGTATAAAATGCCAGGATTAAATGAGACACTTTGTCGAGGCGTAGTCGTGTAGTCCTGTAGTCGTGGCAAAACGTAAAAAAGCAAATGCCGCTCAATTTGCTGCACAAACAGAACGCAAATCAAATAAGAGCCGAGAGGGAGCGCCGCAAAAACTGGAGTAGATCTCCGGCGGCGGGAAAGCGGGCAAAGGCGGGCGGGAAAGGCGGAAAAGGCGGGAAAAGGCGGGAAAAAGACGGGAGGAATAGCGCCTCACTGAGACATTGTGCCGGGTCTGGGGAAATGGGGTGGTGTCGCCATCGTCGTCGTCTGCAGTGGTACAATTTATGACAACTTAATTGATTTACTTTACGTACGTGACCAGAAAAATGAATATTGCATTACGTTGGGGATTTTCGTTAGTGTGTTTTTTTCTTTCTTTCTGCTCCTACCCGTTGCCGCCGGAAGTTCTTCTATTTCAGCGCTGTTCTCTGCTGTTTGGCAACACAAACAGCCAGCACCCAGCGCCCTGGCATCATCAGAGCTCCATCCATCCAGGACTCCTCCATCTCCAAGGCAGCGACTCTGCGTAGTCTTCGCTTAATGCGCTCAATTAGCAATCTCGCAGGAGGCGGCTTTTGGTACAAGGACGCTGGGAATAGGAGTGAGACTGGGGAAGTGGATGCTGGCCCCTAATTTAATTTGTATATTTTCACAGATTTTTCTGCTTATTCCACACACTTACATGTGGCACAAAAAGTCTTTGAATCTATTGAAATGTATTACTTAATACACGAATTTGTCTTTTTTAATATAATTATTAAAGTATTTGGTTTTCTTCTCTGGCAAAAATAAGTCCAACAATGCAGTGTCATAACTCTTTAGTTCTTTCAGAGCTCAAACCTGCCGCAAAATATAAACTTTTATAAGAGTTCCCCTGCCTGTGGCTTTATATATATACTAATCTGGCAGATTTTCATATAAGCTCAAAAACAAACTGCATTTTATTTTAAGCAAATCTCTGGGCCACATTTCGGATGAGTGATTTGCTTCCAATTATAAATATAATTGGAGAACTGTCTTTATTTTGCACTGGACCACATTTAGTGGTGAGAAGTGTAAGTGCATCTCATGTAGCATAGTGTTTTCCCTAATTATTTTTTGTTTTTTTGGCTAATGCTTTTTGGTGCTCGGACACGCGGCGGGGTCACGCTCCTGCGACTGCAAGTAGCTGCCCTTGCCAGCTACCAACTTCATCCTTGTCTTGGGACAAACTTTGGCCGCATGCTATTTGGAGCAAGTTAAGCAGACCAGAGACCGACCAGCAGTTTATCCCGACTTAGTTGCTTTGACCTTTTCACCGATTTCTTTTACTTAGCTCCCACGGCCGCCTTTCGTGCGGCAACTTTGCATGAAAATGCGTAGCGGGCGGGCTTATGGAGGGGTTGCCCCTTTGAACTTGCCTCCTGCGGGACTGGCAAGTGTCCGTTTCCCGATGTATTACTGTGGGCGGAAAAAGTTTGCCTCGGCCTCTGCGCTTCATCAATTCACTTTGACTTTGACTGCCTTTGTGAACTGCGAACTTAACTTGGCCTAGACGGAGCACACACATTCGCATCCACATCCGCACACTCACACGACGAGTTCAAGTTGCCTCTACTTTGGCTTAATCGCACATAAGCGGTGAGTTTTTTGTGTACTTACGAAACCACTTAAGAAGTCGTTAAATAATCAATGAATAAAGATTCTTGCCGCCTTTCTTCTTGTCTTTTCGCGATGTTTTTCTTCTGGCGGCGGTGGTGGCGGCGTCGCATAAATTGTCATAAATAAATGAGCACGCCTTCGGCAGCAAAGGCTTGCAGGATGTGCACTTGTCCTTGTCCTGGCCCCCCTGAATTCGCTATTCGGGATTTCCCATTTCCTGGTAGGCTGTCAGCTTTAAGGTGCTTCCCACTTCAGCTTCAATGTGAGTGTTTTTTTGTGGACAATACAGCCGACACTTCCGCATCAATTGCAGAAAACTTTCACTGTGGAGCGCCTTAGGAGGGTAGCCTCGGATATAAAAAAAAAAAAGAAAGGCAATGGAAGTACCGCCTGGTGTGGGGCACAATGGCGCTGTGGCGCGTAACTTTTGCATTTCAACCTGTGACAGGTAATTGAGCGGAAACGTGGCCAGAATTAACGGTTTATAGGACTCCACAGGCCGCAGTTGGGGAGAGGAAAGTAGCTCGGAGGCATTCAACCCGCTGAAAATTGATTGGTTATGCCTCAATTGGTGTTCGATGCGAAAGGATATAAGCGGGGCTGAGACTGAGTTTACAGTGACAAGCCAGTGGCAAGTTATTGCAACTAGGTGGCAACCTTAAGTGATCGGAACAAGTTGGCAGCCCGACTGTCAGGCGATCGCAGACTGCTGTCAGAGAGCTCTCTCTCTACCTTTCACCCAGTTATTGATCTTGTTTTCTCTTATCTTCTTGGTTCTTTCTTTATTTTCTCTCTCGTAAAAGCCTAATTGTATCACTCTCTCTTCCTATTATTGATCATTGCCAGTTGTTCTCTCTCATGCAGAGTATTCCAGCCTCTAAAAGCTAATAAAGTTTTTTCTTTTGAAGAATTTACTTTGGCGGTCCCTGTGTCCGACCCTGCCTCTATTTCGCCACTGACTTTTATTGCATTTGATTGCTGTTTCTCTTTTCCATTTCTTTATTCTTTGTTTCCCCCCCTCGATTTTCATCATTTCTTTGGCTCTTCTTTCTACGTTATTGACTTTGATTTTACTTTCGGCGTTGGCTTTGTGGCTCCTGCACCGCGATTTAACGGCTTTTAGCTAACAGTCGGATGTCGGATAGACGACCAGCCAAGCACAAAGGCGGTGGCAGTGGCGGTGGCAGTGGCAGTGGCAGTGGCAGTGGAGGTGTCTCCCAGTCTCGACATTCGACAGCTGTCATGACACCCTGCTGCTGCCTGCTGCCGGCTGCCAGCGTCCTGCTCATCCTGCCAGCTCCCCCCAGGGGAAGGCGGTGTCTACGTAGCAAGTGCCTTAATTTGTGGATTTCGTACAAATGGTTCGGAAGAATTGCTTTAAGTAATTGTTTTCGCCTGCTGTCTGTTCTGTTCTGTTGCTGTTTCAGCTTCTGGTGGGGTGTATTGTTGCTCTTTTCTGGTTCGTCCTGCCCCTGCTCACGTTCCTTCCCATGTCCTGCTCCTGTTTATGGCATCATTGCGTGCCAGCGGAAGTCACACATATAGTATTCGCGTTTTTTTAACCTGTTTTAATAATGCGGAGTTTAGCCAGGAATCGCTAACGCTCCTTGATGTCTTGATTTGAGGTGGGCTTGGTGTTCGCCAGGCTTTCACTTGAAGTGTCAACCGAGCCAGGACTCAATGCGGCTGCCAGTTAACAGGTAACAGGGGCTTTAATGAGTCCTGGCTGGGCCGGAAGAGCGGTGCAAACCCTGCGGATCCTGGACTCCATGGCTTTGCAATTTTCATTTTACATATTGCCCTCGGAGTTGCATATATATATATCTATTTTTCTTTTCTTTTTACTCGTTTTTTTTTTCTGGCTTTGTGTGTGTTTGCCTAACTACCTGGGCCTGACTGAATGTTGTTGCTCTTACAATCTGGCAGTGCGGATTCCCGCCTCCATGGCCAACCATCGGGTGAGTGTCTGGATGGTCGGACTGTGTCTATCCCCGTGTGCCATTTGGCCCTCTGTTTGCGCACACTGCCTTCGTGCCGTGCCCTCCGTTTTGCACCTTTTGTACGTTTTTAATTTTCCTGTTTTATTTCCGGTTTTACGATTCCCATCTCGAATCTAGATTGCAATGGCGTGTCAGTCACCGACGACTGTTCGCTGCCCCCCGCCAGGCGTTTGTCCGAGTCGCTGCATCACAGAGATGGCCGCGTAATTATGCCACAACTCTCTCTCTCTCTCTTCGTTCTAATGGCTATCGTTTTTATACAACCATTAATTAGTTAAATAATCATTTAACTATCGTTTGGGGCATTAACTTAAGAGCTTCAGCTCTCGCTCAGCTTTAATTTTGAGCCCAGTTTTACCCTAAAGCCTGGTGGCTACATGATTTGCCAGGAATTCCATTGACGCCGAGAGAAATAAAGATTGGGTTACGGATAAGGCCCGAACGTGGGACCACAGGTGAGTCAACGCTTATGTGCTTGCTTAGCTCCCACTCCTGCGTCTCCCTTTGCCTTTGGGTAATATTTGCATAAAAAGGTCACTGGCATCCCGTGTTCAGTGTGTGGCACACCCATTGAGGAAGCACACGATGCTATCTGCGATGGGCTATGGCGACATTGATGCCGAGGCAAGGAAGAGCGGTGGTTCAACCGCAGATTTGGTCAGCGTGTTGCCGTCATTGCGGGGATTGCTGCAAAGCGTGCTTTAAGCCGGAACTGTCAAATCGAACTGCGATTGTGTAGTCACAGTCACTTGAATGGAGACGGGAGACCACCGGAAAAGTAGCCCCCCGTCCTTGGATCGCTCTCTCTCTCGGGCATAAACAACAAAAGGCAATTTGCAAAACAGAAAAGCTGTGGAAAAAGACGGCTGACGGCTGATGGACAAGCAGCAGCAGCAGCAGCAGAAGCAGAAGAGTAACTAGGATACGAAGGCAACGCATTACGAAGCGTTATAGAAGGCATTGTTTCTCGCCATCCTGGCCATCTCCCGCTGCCAACACAAACAAGTTGCAGCGCACGAACTCCAAGCTCGAAACTCTCAAGAGGTGCGGGCTGTTGGCGCTTTCCTAGTCCGGGCAGCTGCTCCTGGCTGGCTGGCAGATTTCTTGATAAAAAGATTGACAGCGTTGATAGTCGAAATAATTAATTGAATGAAACTGCTACAACAAATGCCTTTAATTAGCGTCGGGTTTCGCTGTCTGACTCCTGCCTGGCCTGTCCCAGATGTCCCAGACAATCGCAGACCCGCTTATTCCGCCTGCTTAGGGTCCTTGAAAATAAACTGTACGGTACGATCCCAATTTCAAGTATCCTTCGGTGACAGTTGCAGCGGATTTCGGCAGTCTGGAAATACAGGAGTAGGCCGATATCGATGGTGCAGTTGCTTACCATCCTCGTCCTCATCCTGCGACTGCGACTGCCACTGCGACGCTCTGTCGCGCGCATTTCCATGAAAATTATTCAAGCAGAAGGATATATGATAATTTCCGACGGAAGTGTAATCAAAAATCGCTTAGACAAGTGCTTGCTCCGACTCCAACCCCCATAAGACACACAGGCACATGCGTACATACCAGAAGGATACATAGGAACAATGATACATAAACTCACAGAGGATATGCATTAGGTTAAGCCGGATTTACACCCCTCTCCGGCTCTGGCATCCACTATTAGGCGACGCGTTTCTTGGTTACTTTCACCATCAACCTTAGTATTAACTGAAATTGTGAACTTAACGGTTTTCGGAGGCGTTATGGCACTGCATTGTTAGGGGACATGGTCACACTTTTTTTGTTAAACTGAATTATAATTGGAATTGTAATAAATCATAGCTAATATGATACATTATATGACATAATATAATATATATATAATATATTGCTTATTACTTTCTACTTTATAATTATAAACCCCAGTCTCAAATATAACTTTCGTTTACTGCTAAATATATGCAGTTAGTATTCATTTAAATAAACCGATAGTAAGTGGCTAAGGGAAAGACTTTTATATTCATATAAGAGTATCTAAGGATTCGAATTCATGTTGAAGGGATACTCACCTCAACGTAAGTTCTAAATATTTATTTAATTTGTAAGAGATGCTTCCGGAAGAGGCCGCTACGTATCCGTATGTTTGCCGAGAGGTTTCGGCCTTCAGTCCAGCCCGTAAGCCGGGCCAAGCACTCGCTCATGACGCACTCATGACAAGCACGAGCCCGGCAGTTGACTGCTGACACAATGTGGCTAATGCTGTCGGCTCACTTCACCTTTTCGCCAGCTCCGCCCCCCCCATCGCAGCACATCCTGACATCCTGTGGCAGTGGCAATCGGCTGGGTTTTCAGTTGACTTGAATGCGACAATAATGCCATTTGGCCAGGCCATATCGCCGACTATTTGCAGTGTGTTTTGCAGTCCTTCCTTCTTTCTGTCGCTATTTTTTTTCTGTCGGTTTTTGTTTTACGAATAATCCGCTTTTGCCGGGCCTGGACCTAGTCAGCTTTTGTCCGCTTTCACACCAACTGGACTAGCGCTCGGGCTGGGGCTGGGGCTGGGGCTGCTCTTTGTTTTCCGGTTTGCGCTTTTTCGTTCCATTTTCGCTTTCATTTGGTGCAAACGGCCGAAAAACCAAAAGATTTTAATGCCATAAATTCATATTCCCATCATTCAATTGACAAATGGCCATATGTGGCCACTGACATGGTTTCCTCTCCTCCTGCTGCTGCTGCTCCTGCTCCAGCTTTTCTTTTTTGTGCCCATTGTTGCAGCAGCAGATTTTTAACAGGATTTGCAGTGCATTTTAACTGAATAATTGATAAAATTTTGACACAAAAGTTTATTTAAGTGCAGAGCGATGGCATAAACGGACCGCAACACAGGGCACAGGACACGCTCTGTCCGCGAACCGACTGCTAGCTACTCATCTAGTCCTGGCCAAGGACTAGCCTCGGGTTCGGTACCCGTCCGGTCGGAACAGGAGCCCGGAGCAGGCGAAGGATTAACTGGCAAGCCCGACAAATGGGTGTGGCCTATGAATTGTTATTAATTAATAAGAGGATAACGCAAACTGCAAATGTTTTGTCCGAATCTCGGTCGGCCGGGGTCGTCGACAGTCGTCAGTCGCCAGTCATTCAGTCATCTGACCGAGAGCAAGCCCTATCAAAGCCAATTGCCCAGGTTGTCCTTCGTCCTTCGTCCTCCGTCCTCCGTCCGCTGTCTGTCGTTGACGCTGTTGCCCTGATGTATGTATGATGCACACTGCCTGCAAAAATGAAATGTACAAAGTGGAATTGAAGTGGAATTATTCATGGGCTCTCGCTTCACCAGAAGCTGCAGCAAAAAACAACAAAAAACGAGGGCAGAAAGGTGTCCCAGCGATATTTCTACTTCGCGATTGTTAGCTGGGCTTGATTTTCGGTGCCCGCCGGCGGGCAGGAAGAGCAACAGGAACGGCAGCTGGCGCTGGGGCAGGAACAGGAAGGAGGCACCGCCGCTGCCACTGCATTCCTGCTGCTGACAAAGCCATGTCAAAGCCAGCGACAACAATAACTTTGCCTTGGCACACACTCGCATTGGAAACAATTGATGGCCAGTGGAGGAGCCAAGCTAAAGGGACTTTTCCCGACTTGATCTGGAATTTTCGGGGGGCAAGGAAAATCGAATTAAGAGATAGTCGTAGCCAACTCCAACTCCGCTGTCGTGTCCAGGGGCCATGATAATAAAACTGCAAACATGGCCCCATCAATTTCGAGTTTTAATCTGCGATGACACTCGCACGACACTTTCCAATGGGAATGCGCTGTGTGGGGGGATTGTGGGGAGGCAGCCAGAGGGAATGCCGCATTTAGTGGCTGTTAAAGCCAAATAGTTTGGCCAATTAGCTATCCCCCCGAACCCACAATGAAATGAAACCATTCAATGAATTCAACTTGTCATATTTATGGCCATGTTTTGGGGATGGGGCCATGGGCAGTGGCAGGGGTGGGCACCAGACCAAAGGCATTGGAGCATTTTTATCGACAGAGCACATGCATCGTGTCGGTGCGTGCGCCAGTGCCTGTGTGCGTGCCCGTGCGTGTTTGTCCACTTATGTCATATGCATGTTTGACTACTTAAAATTCAATTGGCTCTAAAATAAATGATTGCCAAATATGTGCAGTGCCTGCTGATGTGGCTGGCCTCGTTGTTGCTGCCCCCTGTTGCTGTAGCTGCCCCGCCCATTGTAACCAAGTGTCAATTGTCATGTGTCAAATTGTGGCATACAAATTAGGGTAATCAGTGTACAACAGTATGTTTGATTGCTTGCTTTATTTATGATTGTTTGCACAACTCTGCGAACCACACACACACACGGGGAGACACCCCATAGTGTCCAGGTAAACACGCCAGCCAGCCGCCACACCAGCCACTGCTGGGTGTATTGTGTGTGTCTGCGGACTGACGCACGACTATTTGCTCGGCATTTGTATAAATTGTCATTGGCATTGCCAGCGAGGAAGTGGCGCAGGAGGCAGCGGTTCGACAGTGAGTCAGGTGTTTCGTTGGGGTTTTAAGCAAAGATAATACAGGCCTCAAGATGCGTAACACTCTCATAAAAAACAATAGCCATCTGTTCTGAGAGCGTTGGAATTTAGCTATAAACTCGGCTGGCTAGTGCGTGTGGCGTTACTCATCTTAAGGCTGCTTAGCTGCCGCAAGGACTACTTACTAATTACTTTTACTGGGCTAAGCTGGCGCCACTTTCTTATGAGAAGCCAAGGACTGCCTCATTATTTTCTACAAACTACCCCAAAATCCAGGCAAGACCAAATGAAAACAAGTTAAAATATTATGAATGCATAAGGGGACTGGGGACAGGCAATCCTAGGACCGGATCCGGATACGGAGCACAATTAACATGTGCGGCCCGAAGGGGGAGGAGGCCTCCTTTCCGGGTGTGTGTGTGTGTGGGCGTCGTCTCAACTTAAATTTTAACCCGAACCCGGACACAAAGGTCCTTTCGGCACACACACTCACACCCAGAGCTGCAAAAAGTGGCCGCAGCTTTCAACAATACACACAAGTGTGTGGGGCGTGGCGCCTTTTTGTTCGTTCACTTCCCCTAATGTTTTTCCAGTTCCTTTGTGCCAGCCAGGATCGCCCATAGCTCCTCCCGGGCACAATTGCAGGCCTGCGAACAGCAGCTGCTACTGGCAAGGACAATTAGAAGGACCCGGACCCGGGCCCGGACCCAAGCCTTCATGTGTGCCTGCCCACTCCGTGTGTGTGTGTGTGCGTGGCAGCTTGCTCCTAATGAAGGCGCAAAAATTATGAACTTTGGCCAAAGATGAACACGCTTTTAATTTATAAATACGCTGGGCTGGCCGGGGAACAGAGGAAAGAGTAAAGGATGCAAAAGGATGGTAAGGACCCAGCACTCACAGCTGGGAACAACACTCTGAATAATTTACAAGACCAGGCGAAACTTTAATCGGGTTTTAGCCGCGGACACTGGACACCTGAGGTGGCCAGATCTCGCACATGGATCTCCCCGAGAAGGAGGAGAGTCCCTAGGCAGCGGCAACACGTGGCTGCTGCGGCAAGGCAACGGCAGTAGCTGTGCCAGTGGCAGCCACGTGTTGCGCGCCCAGAAAAACGTAAACAAACCGCCCCCTTGGAGCAGGGCAGGCCGCCACTCGTCGAGGTCGAGTCGTTGGTGCCGAAGCGGAGACGAACGGCGACGAGCCAACAGCCAACCGATGTTTGAGTGAAACTCGCTCGGCCCTCGGCCCCGTGTTCGGCGAAAGCTTTTGCGAATCGAATCCACCGAATCTCGGCGGCTGGCGGCGGCCCTGCCTGAGATTCCGGCAAAAGTAACGCCGCCAAGCGGCGCCGTCAGTTGCTGTGCCAGCGTGTACGAGTGCGGTTCGAGTGCGCGCATCCGGCAGCCGCTCTCCTCGAGTTCCGATTCCCATTTCCAATTTCGATTTTCGCCTCGAAAGAATTGTTTTCCAGTGCTATTTATTTTTAAATGTGTGTGTGTTCGTTGTGTGGGCCAAGTGCTAGCGGAGTATTGCCCCCGCGGAGACTGTGAAGACTGTCCGCCGCCGCCAAGAAACTGTGAAGGCCAGCGGCCAGTTGGCGTCGCGATCACCTCTCATCTTCAGGTCCACGAGTGTGCGGTGTGTGTGTCGTAATCGCAGTGGGAGGTCTGTGGCCTCTGCCATTTGCAACACTCCGCCTTTTGGCCTGGCCTGGCCTGGCGATCGTGTGAAGGGAATTCTCCATTGCCGTGCAACAGTACGTATACGTGATGCTGATCATTGGGGTATTTGTTGGCAATGTAATGGGAAATGTGGAGATTATATGTTATAGCTTATAAAGAGTGTGTGTTTCGTATTTGTTACCTTACTCATGATGGCCTATGAATGCCTCTAGTTGAAGGGCAACATTGCGTATACGTAATATTGATTCTCCTGAAGGCAGCAAGAAAACCCTATTGTTTTATAGATTATTAATGTTGTGAGAAGATTGAAGTTTCTTAAGTTTATTTCCTTATTTTGTATGGCTAATAAATAAGTCAAGTTGTTGATTATATGGTTATTAATACCAGCTTGAAGGCAGTGAAAATATATATCAAATATGGCTTAAAGGGTTTGTTTCCCGGTTTATATATTCATTTTTATTGCTTCTAAATAAACAAAGTTGAAGGTGCTCTAATCGCAGAAACTTTATGTTTATTATTTGTTTATAATCTATTTAATTGTAATTGTGTTTATTCGTTAGTATTCCTCTATTTCTCTTTATTTCTTTCTGTTGTTTATTTGTATTTATTTCTTATTATTATTATTCAATTTTACCCCAAACAAGCTGGAGCCTTGCCAATTTATTCACTTTTTCTGACGCGTTCAAGTGTGTCAATTATTTAGTTTATTTTTTCAACGTTTTGTTTATGGCAAGCATTTTTTGTTCAAGCTAAAACTTAAGTCGCGTACGCAACGATTGCTGGGCCTGGAGCTTTCCTAATTTCCTCTTCATCTACGACTCCTCGCCGGCACATCTGGAGAGACCCAGGAAGGGTTCGTTCGCATTAGTTTATTCGCAGAGCAAAGTTTGGGGTTTACAGCCCGGGCTGCGCCACTTACGCATGATTGGAATAAAAATGTCCTGCAGGCGGCGGCAACAAGGACATAACAATATATACATGCGAGTACAACAATGACAACAAGTGTTGTCTCTGCCGGCGTAAACGTACGAGCGCCATTAAGTGTGGCAACTACAACGACTGCCGCCACCTTCCACACAAGACACACAACATGAAATTGTTGCAAAATATGAAACTGCTGTGCCTCAGTCGTAGCTGGAGCTGGAGTTGGAGTTGGAGTATTATCCTCGAAACCACGACCTAGGCTGGGACCCAAACCCCAAGCTGTTACCCCCGCCCATGTCTGGAACGTGCCCCGTGCGCTGGCGGTAACCCTTTGAGCCCGAACCGACCCACCGTCCGACCACATATGCATATGGGTCTCCGGCCATGTCTGCGTCCGTGTTGTGTCTCTCCTTGTTGATAACTTAATAGCAGGACAATGCAATACTTTCCATTTACGAGTTCATTTCTATAAACGAGTCGGACCCAGCCGTGGCGAAGGGGCCTGGGGCCTGGGCCTTCGCTTTAAATTAGTGCAAAAGTAGCTCTAGAAGGAAGGTTGCCAACGGCACCAGGAAGTTTTCCCAGCTCTGTAAACTGTTGCAAGTTGGCTGGGAGGGGCGAGAGGAGCCGCCGTCAATATCAGCCTCTCGGCCATGATCTGCAACTAGCAAGTGCGACTTTGCGCCACTTTAAGCCACTTACTTTTGAGCACTTCCTGCCAGTAATTTCCTACGAATATCACAATGTAAACGGAAAGTCAGCAGGCAACGTGTGCTGCTTGGTCGTGACACAAGTCCAGGCCAGGGAAAAGCATAAAAACGTGTGGCAGCAGCAACAAAATTAAGCGAGCGGTGGCGACAACTTTGCTGTAACGTGCTGTACGTGATGCTCCGACTCCTGATCCCACTGCCGACTGCCGACTGTCTGCAGATACTAAATCAACTTCAACTCTCGGCAGCCATTCTGGGAGCACGATCCCTGCTCCCGGACATGGACATTCCCGCCTGCAAAATGGTTACAGCTGCTGTTCTGGTTCTGGTTTTGGTCCTTGTCCCGTTCCTGATTCGGTTTCCCTTGCCCGGCCAGCATATATATTCTAAAGTAAATAATACAATTTGAGTGTGTGGAAGTTTTGCCTGCTAATTGCTTGTCCAGCTCGGGCGATTTACTCCGGAATGGGACTGGAATTAAATGCATTTTATATTCACCAGTCGCCATTCCACAATGCCCTGTGTTTGCCAGAGTAAAACCCCAAAAGATTCTCCATTTGTTGGGCCCTTTGTACTTTGGCATTTCAATTAATTCCATTTTCACAGACGAACGCCCGCTTTTCACTTTCTGATAAGCGCTTTTCCCCGATTCTAATTCAGATCGCAAATCCCTAACTCAAATTGCCAGTAGTCCGCTGTTCTATGCTCTTCGCCACTTAGAATGCACTAAAATGGACCGTAAACAAGTGAATTAATTGTATAAACATTCTGATAAAAAGAAAACAACAAAACCACAAAAAATATAAACAAAAACAGAGATCAGTTGGGAGTGTATTGGCCAGGGGAGAGAATAGAGACCAGAGATCGTAAAATATATATTTACGGGCCATTACTCAGTGCACACATGTGGAGGCTATGCCAACAGTCTCGGATCTCTGGGATCTCGAGCAGAGCGGCCTGACTGACTGACCATAATCATCATCATTCATACACGAAGTGAAACGAATCATAAAAATAAGTTGCCGCCGCAGAAAATTATCTATACGTTTATTTATATATTTTTATTGAGAGCGCGCTAAGTGTATATATTTCTCATAGTTCAGGCGGCTTGACTTTAGAAGATATCATTGCGAAACGCGACGAGAGATTGATGGCCAGTTGGAGGCAGTGGAGCCTAATTTTAGACACTCGGAAGGCGCGTATAACCTCTCTCCACTTGCCGCATTTCGTGCTAAGCCTGAGTAACTGGGACTGTCCACTTGCTCTCCGTAGAAGAGGTCTGGGAGATCAGATTGCTCTTTAATTTATATATATTCTATTATTTATTATTACTACAATTACTTAATGAATTATTATAAATTGGAATAATTATTTTGGGCACTCTCCTTATAGGGGCTAGGAGCCGCATTCAGTGAGGTCAGCTGGGGCTGTCCACTTGCTGCAGCTTTAAAGCCCATGTTCAACTGATTACCTTTGACAGAAAAATATAATTTACTTGCTCTCTACTCTAGAATTACTTATTTATTTATTTATTTTATGAGCCTCATGAGCAAAAAGTCTATAATTTATTCATTTATGACTTTTTATTTTATTCATTATGATTTCTTTTGACAGAATGGTTTAATAACACACACATACTCGCTGGCTCATGCATGTAAATGCATCGCACACACACACACACGCCTGCTCCCACACACAGCCACCATGCCCATCCCCATCCCCAGCCCCACCTCCATCCACATCCCCGTCCACCTGCCTGCACATAAATGTACGTAGCTGCAGGCATGCATAATTGAAGAGCTGCACGTGTGAAGTCGCCAACAGCTGACGCCACTAAAGTCATCAACTGGCGCAGTTGCAGTTGCAATTGGACCAGCACCAGGACCAGCGCCAGGACCAGCAGGAGCAGGAGCTGTAGCTGGAGCAACTTTGTTGAAGGCTTGGTGCTTCCAGTGAAGGCTAACCCTGCAACAGCCTGGTGCATATTTTATAGTCGCTCAGTCCAGACTTCGTCGAGGACACATTACCCTTTGCAGGGCAGATTTATGGTTATCCAAATACGAAGACATCCAGAAGCCCAGACAGGGGACATCTGCTCGTTATTGTAGGGCTTCCAGCTCTCATCTCAATTTGAAGAGAATACTATTTATAGTTCTAGTTACTATGGAAATGTTAACATTTGATCTCAAACATATAGTATTTTAGGGGAGGTATTTCCTCAAAAAGGTTTGACAGGAAGTTAAGTCTGACAGCTGGGCTGTCCACTCGTTTCGATCCCCTATCGTTTAAGGTTGCCACCTAATTCCGTTTTCGTTACAATCCCGCTCCCACATTAAATCGCATTAATCAGATATTCCCCTTCATGAATATGTCAACATTTTTGGTTTAAATTCAGGGGTCTGACGACAGAGTGGGATTGGAAGTAACCGCAGTACAGCCGCATTCAAAGAACATCATAATAGGCACGAAAATCGTTTTATTTTAAATGCCGCTTTCATTTTCGTTTTCCTTTTCCCGTTTTCGCTGGCTTTTTGGTGCTTTAAATGTGGACTCTGCTGGCAGCGCTCCATGGGGTCGCAAGTGCCTTTATTTCGTGCGAATATATATTGGTACAAAGTCCACTATGGAGCGTTAAACCCTTTGCCAACAATCGATGATAAAAGAAAACAACAGTGACCCCCGTGTGATATTAATATTTTCGTTTTCTTTGTTGACATTTTCAACAGCGATCGGTATTGGCATCGGCACCCTCGTCCACCCATCCCATTAACCATGACCAGCTCCTGGACGACGAAGACGTCCGGCGGCAGCAGCCACTAATTGCGGTGCAGAAGCTCAGCAGCGATGTTGGCCGGCGGCGGTAGTGGCGACAGCACTGAGTTCGGTCCAACCTTGCGGCGACTGCCAGCAACCACCAGCAGCAGCGACGAGGCAGGCAGACAGCAGCACCAACACCATCACCGACTCTCGGTTGGCACAACGCCCAAGCGGCCCCACAACAAAGCCCCTCACACCCATTCCCACCGTCCTGGCCCGATGACAGCCAGCAGCACCAGCGGAACAAGCGGCAACGGACACCACACCAGTGCCTCGGGGGCCACCTCCTCGAAGGGCGGCGGTGCGATGACGACGGTTACGGCAGCAGCCACGACAGGTAAGGCGACGGTCAGCCATGGTCATGGCCATGCCAGAGGAGGAGGCGGTGCAGGAGGAGTGCGCACTGCCGGACCAGGCACTACTCGGTCGGACGTTGGCTTTGTGGGCGGCATAGAGACGTATCTGGGCCTCATCGGCTGGCGCAAGAAGTGCCTGTACACGCTGCTCCTGCTGCTGATGCTGCTCATTATCACCAACCTGGTGCTCACCCTCTGGATACTCAAAGTGATGGAGTTCTCAACGGTAATTGATGGGGCTACCCCGTCTCCTCTAACTGACTAACCCAACTCTATGGCATCCCCGATTAACCCGATTGATTCCAGGAGGGCATGGGGCAGCTTAAAATCGTGCCCGGTGGCATACAGCTGTCGGGCCAGGCGATATTCATGGACATGCTGCGCGCCTCGACAATCCGTTCGCGGCACGGCCAGCCGATTTCCATAGGTGAGTGTGTGTCCGTCCGCCCAGGGGCGCTCGATTAGGCGCAAACATACCCACCCCCGTCCATCCGCACATGTAGGCCTTGCTCCCCATTAATATTCATTTCATAAATTTCTACTTTTCACGCTCCTGATGAGCTGATGATGGGCGGGCGTGGGGCAGGAGGGTTCGGGCTCGGCTTATCCATCGCTGAATGTCAAAGTCACGGACGGTGACGGTGACTGGGCCCCAGCGCATGTTTAATGAACTGCACTCGGCCGCTATTATGCAGCCTCCAAGGAGGAGACACCACCCGGGCCTGCCCTATTTGTTCACCTGCGCTGGAGGGCAGTGCGCCGAGCTTGAGCATTCATGAAGCGGCTTGGGGAAGGGAACGAGGACACCGACGACGACAAATGTGTGCCGTTGCCAGTCAGGACATAAATCAGCAGATACACGAAGGTTGAGGCAGGAAATCAGAGACGCTAAGCGTCGGCAAATGAGATCGCTGCTGCTCGTTCGCTCCTGCTCCTGGCCTGGCCTGCCTCGGCCAAGATGTACAATTACAGATAAACCATATGAAAGCAGGGCCAAAGAAGACGGATGCTATTGCCCAGGGACCTTCGTCCTGTGTGTGTGCTGACAGGAAAATGCTATCAAGGAGCAAGGAGTGAAGCGATAAGCAGCAGCAGCAGCCGCAGACACGCACGCGGAAGTGGGTAGGGTGAGGCGAAGGGTGTGGACACACTGACACTCGGGGGGCCCGGCAGGTACGCGCACGATGCCGCGATAGGCGATAGCTGCCAGCTGATAGCTGCGAGAGCGATGGCTTTGGCGGCCAGGGATTCGATTTCCGTTTCCGCCGTCGTCTTGTTACTATCTTAGCCAAGCATGTGTGTGCTGCTCCATCTGCATCTGTGCGTGTGCGCCGCGGCTGTGTTTACTTATTTATATTGCAATTACTGCGAAAATTACCCGCATTTGTCATACAAACACTTGGATTAATTTCCCTTTCCCTGCCTGTGTGCCCCAGACAAACAATCTCCTTCTTACTTACTCCTAAACATCTTTCTCCGTCTCTCTATTTCTCTATTTCCCTCTGTGTGCGGTTTCTCCACGACTACGAACAGAATCATCACGTAATTTTTCAATCAATACACGTGACCCGAATGGTTTGATTGAGAATCATTTATTTCTGGGACACGATAAGTTCGAGTGCCTGTCTGCGGGATTTCGCATCAACGACACCAATGGCCGTAGCCTGTTTTCGGTGAACCGGAATGAAGTCACCATCGGAGCCCATGCCTTGCGGATCGAAGGCGAGGGCGGCGCCGTCTTTCGTGAGTCCGTGCAGACGCCGCATGTACGCGCCGAGCCCGGCCGGGAGCTGAGGTGAGTGACTGAGGTGCCTTTGCCAGCAGGAGCGCTGATCCTGCTTCTTCCTCCCCGTATTGCCCAATTAAAGTAAATGAAATCGAAAGCCAATCTACTGCAGCCACGCCCGGCGCAATCTCCGCGCGAGGCAGGGTGTTGAAATTCAATGAGTGTAATAAATTTTTCAGGCAACGAGGCACCGGGCACCGGCCATGGCGGCATTGGTGGCACCGGGAAATCTGAGAAATAAAAAATTAAAAGCAAACACTCAGTCTCTGCCTCTGTCAACGTCACCTTTTGCGGTAACAAAACAAAAATAACAACCCGCAACACGGACACTGCAACTGCAGCCAGGAGCCACCTCTTTGCGAGGTGTCGCTATTCAGCTCACTGAGTCCGGAGTCCGGAGTGTAGAGTCGGGGAGACCGACCTGCCTGGGGAGTGAAAATATTTATACACATTTGTCTGAATGTACACAAACGGCGGCAGTGAATTAAAAAGCGCTAAAGGGGCCAGACCTTTTTCCTGTTTGGCTAACGCCGGCCGGGAATCGGGACTGGGACTGGGACTGCATTATGCAACCTGCCACTGCCCAGCCATCGGCCACTGTCCCCGTGTGGAGTCCTGTTTGTACATATGAACCATTAACAGGATCGGCGGCTTGTAATAACATTTTCATTGACAAATTTGGTGATAGCTGCCGTGGCATGGCCTGTGTTGTGTTGTGTGTTGTTGCTTCATGAAAATGACAAATTGTGTGGCGAACAGAAGGCAGGCTGAATGGATGGATGGATGGATGGCAGTGTGGCAGCGTGGCAGCGATTTCAAATTGAAACAGTATTGTTTTTAAATCAGCAGAACCTGTGCAACGCAGCGCGACTTTCCGTTTCATTAGACAGACAGACAGGCATTCCGAAGGATTTGCCAGCGAGAGAGAGAGAGAGTCCACTAACCGAGATGCCTCTGTTCCTGATTTAATTACAGACTCGAATCGCCCACCCGGCAATTGGAGATGACGGCGGCCAAGGACATCAATTTGCAGTCCCGGGCAGGCGGCATTGAAGTCGTGGCTCTCGAGGATGTCAAGTTCCGAGCCCTGGACGGAAGCGTAAGTATGATTGCCAGTGGGTTGGATAGAGCGTAGTGCCAAGGGGGTCTTGTGAAGCTCATCTCTCTCTCCTTCTCTCTCGCTCTTGTTTTTAATCCTTGGCAGCTCCGCTTGGAGTCCTCGAAGATCCTAATGCCCAATCTGCGGACGGCCCAGCCGCCCATACTGGGCACTGCCCAGAGCCGGGATCATATGCACAGGGTCTTCCAGCTGTGCGCCTGCTCCAACGGCAAGCTCTTCCTGGCGGCGCCGCACTCCATTTGTGCGGGCGATGACTCCACCGTTTGCAGATGATTCCACGTCCCAAGGCAAGGCTCGAGGCAAGGATGGGGGGTGTAAGCAGGCCTGGATCCTTGAGGATCGCAAGGCAGGCGTCGTACATGTTGAATTATTTATACGCTAACTGTAACATAGAGAATATAACTAATTGCCTACCCACAAACACAAACACACATATGATTATCCAGGAGACAGGGAGACGACAGGGGCGACGTGGCCCGGAGAATTCGAAGAACAAAATCAAGAGCTTCTTAGACACTTGGATGTTGTGTACTAGTATATATACTATATGCAATACAGAGAGACATAGGCATATCCCTCATAGACGTACATATAGCTGCAGACATATATATATATTACCAAAGAGAACCAACTTGAGTTCCCCCTGTGGCAAGCTAGCAGCTTCAGATTCTTCCACAAAGCGAGAAAAGAGTGGCTAGCCCTGGGACTCCGATGACACACAACAGTCCAGACCCTGATCCAGACTATCTACAGATAATGTATATAAAGCGTTGCATTTCGCATCCCCACCACAGAACGTCTTCATCGGAGGAACTCGCTGTCGGACGCTCTCGCATATCGGCATATCTAGTCTATATAACCCAAGTAACTATACAAAAGGAAATACGAAGACAATGAAATATCATCCAATGAATCGCAAGAGCTATATAGCCATAGACGAAACACGAATGCAAAATGAATATCAGTATGAATACGAATACAGAAATACAGAAAGATACAGATACAGATACAGATAATGGACACTATGGATATGAATATGAATACTAAATAGAGTTGAAACTGGAAGTTGCCGTTGAATTTGTCAAGTGCGCGTGCACTGATATATAGATATATATGATATATAATAAAATATAATATAAATAAAGAAATAACTAAACAAACTAGATAAATGTATATGTAAACATGATAACGAGAGTGCTTTCAGTTGTTGATTCTTTTGTGTGGTTTTTTTTTTAGCACGATTAGGAAACATAATGTTTATACGGAAACTGAAAGTGGGATATACGAACGAAGTCTTTATATATCACATATATTGTAATACAGCAAAAGATAACCTACTGAGAAATACATGGCATAAACAGCAGAAACCTGTGAGTCTGTCTAAGAGCGGGAATGGATACGGGTTACGGGTTACGGGATACGCTAAGCGGCCTCCTGTCTCCTCCAATTGGTTGGACATGCGGATTTTTTATTCGACGGCCGGGATTGTGCGCACTTTTTACGGCCAAAGCGCTCAAACGAGTAGCTCAAGCCGAGTGCTCCTCGGCGTTGGTAAACGCCTTCTTCTAGTCGCCACTTCAATCGCAGCTGAACGGGCGCTTCAAGTGCCTTGTGGGTGCGCGTCTAACCGCTGACGATGATGATGGGGACTAGGGACTCTGCCGGATGCCGTCCGTCGTCGTTGTGGGAGTTGCCGACAACACACGACGGACTCCTCGGGCTGCCAAATTGAGTTATTCTCCGAGCCAAGAGCCCTGTGTCCTTTGAGCCGAAAATGAGCTTGCCACGCGGTGGCACAAAGCTTTGCGTTTTGAAAGCTTCTGCCACTGCTGCGACTCCATTGAGAGAGTGCATCCAGGCAAATGCAGGACTCCCAATTAACGGGCGTACAACTGGCCCCGTGTCCTTTGTCCTCCTGCCCCGCCTGCATCGTTCAAGCATCAGATTGAATACGCCAGCTTAGCCCTTTCACTTGGGTTCAAGTTTAGTCACCGCAGACCCATTCTGGTTTCTGGAAATGGAGCTGGAGCTGGAGCTGGAGCTGCTGCTGGTGGTGGAGTGCCTCGCATGGAGGAGTGGGCAAAGTTCGGGTGACACGGCACACACACTCTTGACGTTATATTTAGTATTCCATTAATATTCTAATAGGCGCTTTTGTACTTTTCTCTCCTCATTGGCTACTGTGTGTGTGTGTCGCTCTTTTTGTCATCCATACGCCCCGTGGTCCCGTCCTGCCAGTACTATGACTCTGCCTCTCTCTGTGTGTGTGTGTGTACAAGCCAGTAATCACATAAAATTTTCTAATTACCACACTAACAAACACACTCACACGGGGGACCCCGAAACTGTCAGGCTAGGAAGTAACTTTCGCGAGTCGCGTGGCCTTCTAGCTTCCACCTGCCAGGACATCCCTGCCCCTTTCTCCTCCTCCTCCCCCTGCTGTGCGTTATAGCCCTGAGTCCTGAGCACATGCATAGTTTAAATTTCAATGCATAACTCAACTGCTCTGCTCGGCTCGGCGCTTCCTTCGACCTGTCTTAAGCCGTCCTAAAATTTAAATGAAAACACCTTGCGGCGCCATATGTGAGCGGCCATAAATTCAGCACAGGACCGCCTAGAGAACCCAGGACCCACTCCAGCTTCTACAGCGTTAATGGCAGGACCTCCCCAGCTGCCAGGAAGCCAGGCAGTCAGGCAGGGAGCGGGTTGGACGCAACAGTTAGTTAGTTAACGGTATCTAAAATGGGTGTAAACCTGCGCCAAGCTGACAAATTAAGTATGCATGAAAGTGGCAGCGCCACACACACGCCACACACACGCCGCACACCCCCCCAACACACACACACACAGCGCGGCATACCGACATGCGAACACACTTAGGGGAGAAAGCATTTCTTTAACGTTGCAGTTAATAGGATTTGGCTGGAGAGTGGAATCAAATTAATTGTTTCATTTGTTTACAAAACGCTCCAGCACGAAGTCATTGTTGTTGCAACACTGTTGACAGCGCTCTGTGTGTGCGTGTGGCACGTTCTGGGTACAGGTGTGCGAGTCGGAGATCTTTAGGTGCATGCCTTAACTGACGTTTAAGTGGGCAATTAGGCAAACTGTGTAATGTTTTCATCGTTAAGGACGTACGTGGCCCTGCCTGGGAGCCGTGCCCAGCTCGGATTTCGCATCGCTGAAGCCCTGAGGAGGCTTCACTGCTGACCCTGGCCAGGGTTGGTGATTTGTGGAGAGACCTCAACCTCAATGCCAATGCTGGATCTGCATTGATCTGGGAAGAGCACGCTGCCCCTCTGGCTGTGGAGCTCATATTCCCTCTCAGTATTTATTAACTTATTGCATTACACACATGCCTGCACTCCGTAGAAGCTGCAATCCCGGAATCCCAACACCTGGCCCTGTCCGATTGTTCATTTGCTCGCATGCAAAGGAGGCGCAGGACCGCACTTACTTTACGGCTCGCTCCGGAGCTGGGAGCATTTCCGTCTTATCTCCGGGCTCGGGCTCCCGGGTCCAAGCAACTAAACGAATTTATGTCGTAATGAATGTCAGTTGCCACATATCTCCGTGTCTATCTGCGCTTTATGCACAGTTCAGCACTTCTTTCCGTCCGTATCCCGTGTGGCACAGGCACTGGCACAGGCACAGGCGCAGGCGAGTGTTCGGTGGTGTATCCGGCAGGATCTTGATGTGCTTGGGCACTATCCTTATTGCGTTGTGCGGGGTAAATTTAATAGTTATTCAAAGCATTCGGAGGAAGCCATTCGGAACGGAGAGGGAGCAGAGCCGAAGCCACAGCCAGGACCAAGGCCAGAGAGTCGCCTATAAAAATGTTTCTGCATTTTCGCGGGCCAGCTTATCGGCAAAAGTTGGGAAAGTTGATTAGTTGCAACTCCGCCTCAGGAGCTTAGCCGGGCCAGGTTGCCACAATTGCTGCTTGAGTTACGAGCTGTTCACTTCGTGCTTAACATGGCCACCTCCCCAACGCCCTTAGGCTGGCCAGGACGAAGGAGAGGGGGACAGCGTATCTGGGTCTCGTCCGTGTATCCTTTCGCGCGGCCTTTTTTTACGAGCTGTTACCGGTCGTGCCCGCTATGCGCGAGTGCGTGTTAACAGGCAATTAAATCCGAATTACACTTTGCTCCTTTTTGCAGCAACACACACACACAGCCATGTGTGTGTGTGCGGCAGGTGTGCCGAGTGCCACGCTCCCCGGTGCGATTTGGGTGCCGCAGAGTTCAAGAAGTTAGTGGCCCGGCCAATTAAAGATAAATTTTAATTGCCGTCACTGAATGGAGATTTATGCTGCAGGCATTAACCACCAACCGAATCGGCCTTCGCTCTAATTGAATGGAACGCACCTTCCACCGCCAGCCAATGCGCCAATAATCGAATTGCCAAAAGGTCGAGAATCAGCACTTACGTCCAAATGTCAAAGGCGCTAAGCCGCAGAAAGTTAGCCCAATTGAGTTTTGGTAACAGCGGCAGGGACAGGAGGACTAAGAGAGTCCCATGAAATGCTCATACTTTCCTCGAAACTCAGTCTGGCAAATAGATTTAATGTTTACACTCAGCGAAATACGAATACTCGCCTGGTCCAAGGCAAAATAATATCCTGCTATAACTTTGCAAAGTATAGTACTTTTGATAATGATAGATGACAAGGAAATGGAAAGGAATAGTGTAAATGATTTAAAAATATTCTAGAAATGGTTGCAATACCAATTTGGATGCAAAATGCTACGACGCATTGACATTTAGAAGTGCGAATTTAACAAAGGCTTGGTTTCCTGCCTTTCCTGCGCTCAGAAGACAGGATTTCCTATAAAGGTGGTATCTAAAGACCCCTGGATTTGCCTTGCAACCTTGGTCTGCTCAGTCTGGATTCTGTTAACCTGGGTGTCACTGGCCAAACATCAAGACCTTAAGACCTCAAGACGTTGCCCTTCTCAGTGTGAAGCAGACATTGAAAGCTAAAACTACTTGCCTGTCAATATCCAAAATACCTAAAATAAAGTTGTGGGGAAAACTTACAAATCGCAGCAGGCTATAGCCGTGCTGTCTCTAGGACGAGGCGATTTCAGAAAGCCATATCGTCATATCGTCTGAGAACCTCAAACAACACAGTCGTGTTCCTATTATTTTGTTAACAAAAATTGTGAAAAAGTAAAATTTCTATTAGAACCGTTTCTTGTCAACTGTTTTTGTAACCAACCTTTGTACAAATTATTGCTTGACAAAATTGTGTAGTATATTATTAGAATTTGACTAAATTTAACGGCATCGTCACCATGGACAATAATAACGATGATTCGCAAATTGATTATCAGACCGTGTTCGAATTGTATTTAAGTGATTATAAGTTGTGGTACACAGAGAGTACGGGTGAGGCTTTGCCGGACGCAGTCATCATGAAGCTAGCCGCCGAGGCTTGGATGTCTTCACCCGTGGAAACCCAAATTCAAAATTTTCAAGCGTTGACGGAGGTTGTAAAACAGGAACTCAGGGAGAAGAAGGAAAATATGGCGAAGATGGAGAAGCTGCATATCTCCGAATGGCATATACAGTTGAGGTAAGTGCAAGCGAGATAGACAAAGGATTGGCATCATCCCAAGTTTATCATCATTATTTTAACTAAAAATATATTCTGTTTTACCGAATTTTCCAGTGAGAAACTGCCGCGAAGTGTCGCCCGATTTCTGAAGAGCCCAAAAGTTGTGTTCAGCAAGCGCAAGTACTATCTGCCCAATTACCCAGAGGGCAGCTTCCCCAGCAACAAGACCCAGTCTCGCCTTAACTACACACTGCCACTGAGAACCAAGTCCGCTGGCACCACTGGCAGGATGGTGCCCGCCAAGACAGGAGCCCCGACAAATCAGCTGGATGGTAACAAGGAAGCGGAGAGCAAAGAAAGCGGAGACCATGGAAAGCTGCTGGATGTGAAGGATTCCGAAAAGGAGAAGGAGCTCAACCATTCTCAGAAGAAGCAGCCGATGAGCGAAGGGCATAGGAGTTCGGGGTAAGTGCGAGCGACATGGACGAAGGGTTGTCAATCAATTCTCTAATAACTCCCAAGTTAATTATCGAATTGCAGTCAAATTTAACGTCCGTACTTATTCAGCAATTTATTTTTGTCCGAATCTTACAGTCTACAACGAAGCCGATGTTTGGAGCGATTCCTAAAGCGGAAACGTGTCCAAGGTGCTTACAGGATGCGCAAGAACACCGTGCCCTCTGACCCGCCAAGCGTAGTCCCGGTCCCGTCTCAGCAACACTCGGAGGAGCAGCAGAAGGATTTGACTCCGCCGACCGCCAACTTCCCAGAGCAAGCTCTCACCCAACCCAATCCGAATCCAAATTTTCAGTAGGAAAAGATCATGGCACCGTACGCCCTTTGAATTCATTGGATTCTGATGTGTTATTATTATTATAAGAACGTGTTATATTGCTGCAGTTACGATAATTTTTGTAACGATTTCAAATACTAAAAGAAAAAATTATTAAAACCTTATAAACCCCAAAAATCTCTTTGTATCTGTCTTTTTTTTTAACTGATTGCAGACTTGCGGTGGTATAGATGCTAGATCTTGGGTCTGTCAAGTAACTCCCATAGAAGCAGAATCCTGAGGCAAATAGACGGCTGTGGTTGGTTTTTTCGGAACACAACCCTGCCTAGAGATCTCAAACTGACGACGATCTTTGACAAGATCAATATGTGGCTTGCAACATAGCACTCTGGGCAAGCAGGATTCCATATCTGGATCTCTTTTGCCGAGATAGAACAGAAACAACAGCAACACCGAAAGCTAAAGCGTGGTAGTCACTGCCGGCCTGGAAGAACTCATGATTTTCAGTTATTTAGAGACATATTTGGGTATTCTGAAGCTCCCAGAAGAATCCTTCGCAGTGTAGAATATCAGCATAAATATATATGTATATGTGTTCAAAAAGCCCCATTGCCTTCGTCGTGGGTTCACCATATCAGCACCATATCATTACTGTGGATGCAAATGAAGCCATTTCGCCTTTCAGCTCGAACTACTCACCAAGAGGAGGAGCAGGAGAAGGAATGGGTAGCTAGTCCGTGCAGGCAGACCCAACTTAATCCTTTTGTGAGCAAACATACGCTCTTTAGCCCGCTGACCGAGCCAGGAGCCCTGCCAAGGGCCCCGCTACTGCTGCTCCTGTTTGAGACTCCCATTTCTAGTTCCGCTTCTGCTTGTGACGCGGGAGGAGGTCACAAAAAGTGTGGCAAGCGGAAATCAAATGAAAAACTCGTGCGTCGCCCCCAAAATGGCAGGGAAATAGTACACAAAACAAAATGGAATGAAATAAAATGAAATAAAATAAAATAAACTTTTGCCGAACGCATTTCTATTGTCAGCGGCACACACAGAGTCACAGAGTCTTGGTCGTGCCATTCGGTGGGTGAAAACTTTCCACGGGGGTCTGCCCTTTGTTTGTTGTTCTCCTTCTGCAGCAGCAGCAGCAGCAGCAGCAGGAGCAGCGTTTGTTTTCTTTCTTTCCCCACTTTCCCCACTTTCCCTGCCCTTCCGCCTTTATTACGTATTTCATTTTTTAGCTGTGGCAGCAGAACGCAGAGCCGTTCACTTCATTTGCCTACACGGCCGCCATCGAGTCAAGGAGCACTTTTGCAGGCGTCGTTACTGCGGCTGACACGAGGCAGGGGACAGCGGTGGCTGGGCGGCGGCAAAAGGACAAACTTTTGTCGCTTGGTAATGATGGCATTTTGGCATTGCTGCTGCTGCTGCTACTGCTGCTGCTTGTTGTTATTGTTGTTAAAGTTTTGCGCACACACAAGTTTAAACAAAGCAGCCGCCAGTCCCATAAACAGTCGACAGGCGTTACGCTCCCTCTCTCGCTGCGGGTCAAACAACAACAGTGACTTGTGGGTGGCCAGGCGGCAGCTGCAGTTTGCATCTGCATCTGCTTGCACTCCGCCCGTCGTATACTTAATGCCGTATCAAGTATACGCCCCAAAGAAACGCTTTCGAGAACTGTAGGTGGAATAGAGAGCTCCGCACTCTCCCCCCTGCTCGCTTCTGCCAATAATAATGCCTTTGCGGTTGACTTGCCACGAATTGTCCTCTGCGGCTGCTATCACTTAATTGAAAAGCATAAAACTGGGGCCTCATTAGCAGTAAACGCATGAGCTAGTTGGGTAACTTGGTTAGTTACTAATCAGCTTACGCAATGCACTATAATTTGTTGGCAAATAATTTGCCAAGCCAACATATTAACATCAGATGACTCGCCTCCCCCGCCTGCACGCAAAGTTTCTTATCGGACGCAGGAGCTGCACGCTCCAGTGAGCAGCGCTGGGACGGAGTTTTTGGACCCTGGGACGTGATAAGGGCCATGAGCCAAGCTCCCGGGGAGGGGCACATCCCGATAACACATAATTGTGTCCAATGTAATGGCAAATTTAGCAGGATGACCAGGCGGGACAAAGTCCGAGCTGCGAGTTGTGAACTCCGGAATGCAGCAGCAGCTGCTGCTGCAGGAACTCTTTCGTCATCATCTTAAGTCGGTCCAGAGTCACTACTCCTCCTCGCCAGCCACTCCCTCGATGACAACTTGTCTCATTTATGAGATGGGAGCGCCCTGAGAAACAGGGGACGGGTGGTAGCTTAATGACGCGGCTGTCGGAGGAGTAGACAACGTCAACGTCTTGAAACGCGTTTAATTTGTTTCTCAAGAATTCGCACAAAAGCGTGCCAAGTTGCTGCTCGTCCTTCGTCCTTCGTCCTTCGGTGCGTTTGCGTTTGCGTTTCTTTTTATGAACTCTTTTGGCGTGGCTTGGGCGCGTTATCTCCGATTCCCCGAGTCAAGTTCGCTGGCACGCTTAATTACCGTCCCCGCTCTTAAGTTTGCCCACACTCCCCCTCTCTAACCGACAGTCGAAAAATATGCTGTGACGTCATTTAGCTTCAATTAAAATAGCTGAGAGGCTGCGAGGATTGCATGAGGATTTTTAATTAAAATTTACTTTGTAAATTATACGTTCAGGGATTTGGCCAGTGCGTGCTCTCAGCCCACATTCGCCCCTGGTTAACACTTTACGGCCAACTGTTTATCGTTATATCCTGGAATTTGGCCCATTCACCTTATTATCTGCATTTGCCTTGTTATACCCTTGTCGAAGGGTATTAGCATTGGCATTGAGCTGCTCTGAGCTCAAAACCAATCCAGTTGAAAGAGCAGATTGTAATTTGACTAGGTGGCAACCTCAAGCGATCGGAACAAGTGGGCAGCCCGGCTGTCAGTAAACTGTCAAAGAGCACTATTTCCGCTCCCTTCTTTGTTATTCTCTTTACTGACAAATCCCTCCAACTATTAATAATATTATATATATATTAGTTAATTTAATATGCATTTATATCAGAAAATGAAGAGTCAGGCCTATATATTGACGTGGATTTTGCGGCAACTGAAAGGGTGTCAGGCCACGACTCTTGGAAACATATATGGACGATATAAGCAGGCTTAGGACTCAGACAGCAGGCCTTCGTGACTACGGAAATCGGGCAGAGCTACGATTTAGATACAGAGTCCGTCCGGTCGTAACAATTAATAGACTCTTAGGAACAAACAAGCTCAAAGTTGTTTTATGTGGAAAATAAATTGCTTTTGCCATGCTATTGCCATTGTCCGAGCTCGGTTTTGTGTTGCTGTTGTTGTCGCTCCTGTCAACGCTTATTTGCCAAACGAATTTACAGGCGAATATGTGTGTTTATTTGCATATGTTGAATATAAATAAATAATTGCCGCTCGCCGGCAACAATTTATGCATATTTCAATATAATAATTTCATTGGAAATTAAATCGTCGTCGGCCAATTGCGACAATTAATGTGAAACCAAGGCCAGGCCCCCCTCAAAGGACCCATATGTCCCTCCTTCTCCTCCTCCTCGCCCGAATGGCTGTGGTCTCTTAACTTGACAAACCAAAAGCCAACGCCAAGCCGAGCGAACAGCTTGTTGTATCAATTGACAGCGAATAAAAATGTCAGTTGGGGCTGCTGGCAAACACGAGGCGGCGAATAAACAAGGGTCATGCGAGAGGCAAGCAGTTAAGTGTCCAATTTTTAGGAACCACAAACACAGCAGCACACAGGACACACAGCACACACACGAGGAAGACAAACAGCGCACAGGACACCAACACACAGGAGCGGCCAGGAACGGAACGGAACGAAACGGAACCCAACTGCCAATCCAATCCAGAAACACGCAAAGCCCACACCCGCACAGCCAAGGCAAGGAGCCTGACAGCATGCCGAAGGAATATAATAAGGACGATGGCCGGAAAGGGAGGCAGTGGAACTGAGACTGAGAATGAGACTGGGTCACAGTCCCAATCGAACCCAATTCGCCCTTCGAAGGCAGCCACTTACGTGGGTCGTGGGTCGTGGGTCGAGGGTCGAAGGTATCCATCCTCCGGCCCGCGAACTGTGTGCGTATATTGAAACGTATGAGCACATTATCTACGTGTTTACATCCCAATTTGATTCCCCGATGATTGCCTCGTCCTTCGTCCTTGCTGCTTGCTGCTAGCTGCTGGCTGCCTGTTTTTGTCTTGCAAGATTTGTTGGCAATTTCTTGAGAACGTCCGCAGCAGGGAAAACACGAAGGCGCTCTCACTCTGACTCCGGCTGCTTTTCGATTTCCGTTCAACATCGTCGTATATCCTGCGAGCTTAGCCACTTACAGTCATGTCTCAGGAACAGGCAACCGCCAGCACATCCGGCTACCAGCTCCCAGTTCCACAAATGGTTACATTGCGTTTCCCCTTTTCTCTGCCTTTTTTCCCGTCGCGTTATATAGCCTGTCTCGTGACTTCCGAGGTAGCCCTAATAACTGCTGATTGTGTGATTTCCCCGACCATCGCCCACAACTCCGACGTGTTGCGTGTCGGGCTCTGACCCCCTTTGCTGGGCTGTCAGCGTTTCTGTTGGCATTGACCCTCCGGAGACCTTTTCGTACACTCATAAATGTCTTTCAATCATAATGTTTCAATAAGTCAAAATCGATTACGAACTTCATATGAAATTTATTGCACTTTCGCAAATATGACATTGACTGGTTGTGTGTGTAACGGGCGGGGTGTGTGTGTGTGTGTCTACATGTTTACGACTGCTGGTGAACACCCCGGGATCTGGGATCTGGACTGGCTGGGCCTTAGGCAGCAGCAGGGGCAGCTGGGCAGCCGGGCAGCCGGGCAGCCGGACTCCAATCTAACGCGCGTGTGTACCGCATTTGCGGTTTGTTTATCGCAATACCAGTGGGAGGGAGACAGAAGTGGGTGGCATCGAGGAAAGGTGGCACTGGGAGGAGTGACAGGCAGCGGTGGCCGAGGCAGGTGCCCGCCTGCACACAAAATTGAATTTGCCAAAGGGGCAAAGTGCTTAAATATTTAGTTAAATGATTGACAGGGATTACTGGTCGGGGGGCGTCTACGTACGTGGCCACCCACTTTCCCCACTGACTGCTCCCCAGTATAATCGGAATATTGACGAAATTATTATCTGCTGAGCGACAGGATTAGCACGTGATGCCTGCAAGTCGCCAGATTATCGCCTTGCATCTCATTTGACGCCAGATAGAATCTTTATCTTACGAGCCATATGCGTTCGCTGAAGCGGAAGGTCGTTGGTTCGGACGCTGACCCAAGGACAGTTAAAGGGCGGCAACTGGGAGGGGAAAGCCTTCGAAGGGAAGTTCCTCCCTCTAGCACACACACACACATGCACGGGAGTCCGCTTGAGCGGCTCCTTTGGATTCCAGAGGCGCCGCTTTGTGTGGCTTTTAATTTCGCATTTGCTTGGGAGCCAGGAGCAGGAGCCAGGAGCCAAGAGCGGGACACAGAACAGGTGCACGGACCAGAACTAGAGCTCCGAACAGGCGGCGCTTAATCAAAATCATACGCCACGCTGCCTCGCATTGCGCAACAACAGCAAGAAGAGGACAAGGCACAAGGACAATAAGTCGCCTACACACTGCCTGAGAGCCAACTCTCCTCCCGTTCAGTGGCCATCAGGGCAGCAGGCGAGGATCGGCCACGGGGAGGCATTCATTATTTTGAAATTTTTTAGCGCGCATTTCACAGCGCCTTCCTTCCGCTGCCTGATGCCTGATGCCGGCTACCGGGCGCGGAGAATGCCATAAGAGAATTAAAGGAACGCGCAAAGGATGGGACCTGCTCCTATCCTATCCGGGAACGGGAAAAGCCCGCAGCAAGCCGGTTTAAATAACAATTTCGCGATGGAGCTGGGAGCTGGGAGCTGGCAGCTCGGAACTGAGAGCTGAGAGCTGAACGAGGACGCAGGGAGCCGCAGGTGTGCATCACCTGCTGTGTTTGGCTTAATGAATGCGACATTATGCCGCTGCTCCAAGTCCTTGGCGCGGATTAGTGTGGCTCAGCACCCGGCCAGGGGGTGCCCCAGCTCCCCGCCAGCTGCGCTCGCTAACCACCTTGATTAGTATAATGCGCAATAATCGCTGAGGCAGCTCTTGGCTGCGCCTGGCTGGAGCGAAAGTAAAAGTGAAAGGATTTTATTATTATTACCCCCTGTTGCTTGCTGGCCAAGGATAACTGCGGGTGGTGGGCCCTAACTAGAGCTGCATAATTACATCCGGCGAGGCGGCAGTGTCAGCAACTCGTCAGCCAAAGGACTTAAAAGCCACATCGTTTTTATTAGCAAAGCAGAGCAGAGCCTGGACTAGCCAGCATTGAGTCCCTGCCTGGTGGAACGGACTTTGGCGGCTTCAGTTTTAATTAATGCGTGTCCGTGGAATACATTTTCGGGTCTCCAGCCACGGCTGTCTTATTAGAGCCTGCCAATGCCCAGCAAACCGCACTGGGCCCCTAGTGGGGCCCGGGCTAACTCGACACCAGCGCCGCCAACTAGCTAAAACCCCCGAAAACCCTAAATATAGGGAGCCGGTGACGTTGGGCCAGCTAATAACTAGATTTGGAAATAAAGACACTCGTGTTGCAGCGACAACTGTCCGCTGCGCACCCCTTGGTGCGGAGGAGGGCTCGGGAATATAATCAAATGCGGTGCAGAGATGGGCCCAGGAGGATGGCAAAATGAGGCAGAGCGGGAGCCTGGGTACGTTGCCAGGGTCATGACGCTCCAACTGGATGCCATGTCTGTGGCAAACAATGCTGCTGCTTAGCCTCAACAAACAAACACAAACACCCGGCCGTGGTGTGCGCGTAGAGGTGGGCGCTGGCCGCTTGCATGGCGACTGGCTTCCGTTTCCTGTTTCGTTGTTCTTTCAACTCAACTCGAATCCTGTTTGCCGTTTAATTAGAGACACACACACAGAGAGAGATACATAGATGCACACGCACACACAGAGGCACATCCTCCTTGCGTTACGTCATGGCCGACAGAATGCGGGGGTGTGACCGGTGTGTGTGTGGCTTGTGAGCGTATAACGATGTGGTAGGTAATCAGAAACTGCTTTTAATTATTCAAGGTTCCATTCTGATGAATGAAGACAACAACGATAACAGCGGCGGCGACCAGCGCCAAACTGCGCAATAAAGGCCACAGTGAGAGGCGGCAACAGCAACAGCAACAGCAACAAAAACCAAAACAGCAACAACAAAAACGAGGGCCAAAGAAACGGCAGGCTGTCCACGGTTTGTGCTTGGCAACCACATCGAGTGCCGACTGCCACACACCCTGCCCTCAGTTGGCATTAATTCAAAGAATAATCTAGAGAAGACTAGCGATATATCCCCTTATTTAAAGCTGGCATCGATATTCACTTTTAAAGCTAGAACAACTTGGCGGAAACTACAAACGATCGGCACAAGTTGGCAGCTCTTATTTCCGGTAGTTCTTATCTTCGCTGTTCGACTAGGTGGCAACCTTAAACGATCGGAGCAAGTGGGCAGCCCAGCTGTCAAAACAAACTTTTATCTTCCCGCTCTTTTTTCCACTCTCTCTTTCGCTATTAAACGTATTCTATCCACTGCCTAGGACTAAGTAACCGTTCTCCCAGCGGATAATCTCATTACAATCCATATATAAGATCGAATAAGTAGACAATATACCCTAGGACCCTGCTGAGTACCAGGTATAAACACTGGCTGACAGCCAACGAAAGGGGATTAAAATTCACTGCAACAACAAAGTGCTGTGTGTGTGTGTGTGTTTGCGTGGATAGGTTCTCCGCTTTTTGATGTTGCCGCTGTCCACCGTGGTTGCACTTGCTCCAGCTCCACCTCCAGCTCCAGTTCCAGTTCCAGCTTGGTCTCCTGGCCCACGCCATTTAAATGTGCGCATAAAAAAGTCAAGCACTGATGGCAGCTGCAACAACACAGGAGCAACAAGAGCATCCACGATGAGGACGAAGAGGACGCCGACGACAGGAGCACTGACCACAACAAACGCAAATAAGTCACATGAAAAATGCCCATCGACGGGGGCTGGGCAGGTGGATGTCGTCTGTCGTCTGGATGGGGTCTCGGGTGTTGACTGACGGGTGTCCAGTGGCGGTTGGCCAACAATAAGACGCAACACAAATAATTTTAATGCACCCGGTTAAAGGAGAAGCTCACCAGCGGAAAGAAGCAGTGCCCCGACCATAGCACTCAATAAACTGACTGAGAATAAGGATATAATAGATCATTTGTTTGCCGTACAGAATGCGATCTCTCGCAAGAGAGAGGAAGAGAAGGCTATCTGACAGCCGGGCTGCCCACTTGCTACGATCTCCTGTCGTTTAAGGTTGCCACCTAATCTGGGCAGCAGAAACTGCAAGGGTGTACAGGCTTCGACTTCCGGAAGTTGGTTTCCTTTCTTTAAATTGATTTCCTTTACATGCATTTCTGAAATAAGATACTGGGATTTTCTATGTTTTTGGTGCAGAGTTCCCTCTGTCACAGCAACAAGTCTCCGCATGAAACCAGACTCCAAAATCCAGAAAAATCCAGCAGCCGGCAATTAAAAAACACTAAACTGGCTAACAGACTGACAGACTGACAGACTGACTGACATGCTACCCCCTCCGCTGCTGTGCTACTGGTGTGCTCCCGGTGCTCTCTATCCTGGAGGGTCAAAAAGTGTTTTGTCACGCTCGTTAAGGCGGCAAAAGTTACGGCTCAGCCAGAGCCACGGGCGCTGGAGCCGGAGCTGGTGCTGGAGCATTGGCGGGTCACTTGGAGAGTCGGTTGGGTTCAGGTTGGGTACACTAACTCGGCGGTTCGCCCTTTTTTAATGGCTGGGCACATTGTGATCGTGATTGCGATTGCGGCCTGGCGGAGGTGTAAATGTGACTGCGAATGCGAATAGAGGATGTGGATGTGGCTATATGGAGGGGCTTTGGCCGCGGCTGGAGCTGCGATTATGTGCGTGTCGTGGAACCGCGGCCTTGCCGGCTTTTGTTGTTAATTCTGTTTGCTTTAAAATGCCCAACAGCGAGAAAGGACGGGCGGAGGTAGGGCCGGCCTCGTCTGGACTGGCAAATATTTGTCGTATTAATGAATGCACGGGTTAATGTGTTTACATGCGGCTGCCCCCGGAGTGGCGGTGGTGGTGTGGCTGGCGAGGTGTGCGGAAGGAATGAATCCTGGCGACGACAGCCATCAATTTTCGCAGGCGGTGCGACATTGAAAGAAGACGCACGGATTGACCCTCGCCAGTTCCTCATCGTCCTCGTCCTCGTCCTTGTCATCGTCTCTTTTTGTGTCTGCGGCTAGAAAATCAATAAATCGCCCTTTGGCGATGCGCATTTGCAGATGTGTCCCGTCGGGCCAAGAGCCGGCCGCTTGCTCAAAGGGAAAGTGGAAGAGTCGGCCGCGAATTATACTTACAGCGGAGCTCATTGACCGTATTCGGTTTACTTTTACTCGGGGCTGCCGCAACAAATTATTGTACACATGAATTTCCACTTAAGGCCAATGAAAATGTTTCAACAATGGCTCCGTCGTGAGTCGCTGAGCTCTGCGCGGCACACAGGGCAAACTGAAACTGTTTTAAAATGTAAATTTCGCTAGCAAGCCGGCATTAAGGCCAATAAACAGAGTAAATGTGCCATTTAATAAATGCGAAAATACGGAAATACGAAAATACGGCGAAAGAAATACGTAATGCAAAATGCAAAATACAAAAAATACGAACTACGTAGCGCACAGGATCAGACTGCGGCAGAGGCAGGGGACGAGGAAAGGCAATAAGTTAAATTGAATTAAAAACAAATTAATTAAATCCCTCATGAAAATCTGCAGCGAGAAGGAGGCTGGCCTAATGGCGGAGACCGCTCCGCCTGCGGATTAAGGATGTGCGAGAGGGACTGCGAAGTGCTCAAGTCTCCGGCATTAATTTCCACATAATTAGAGGCCTCCTTTTCGACCAGACGCACCTGATGCATCGGATCCATCAATCATGCCAGGCAGCAGCAGGATAATTACATCGCCTGATCAGACTGAAAATCTAATTCCACTAATAGGAATCATAAAAAGGCTAACACGCAATAAATAATGAGGCTGCCGCACAGCCACAGTATTGGAAATGCGCGGCACGTATGTATTCAATTACTAGGAGGTCCTGGCGGGGATCAGGCATCCTCGGGATCCGGTGTGCAGGTTCGGCTTCTGGCTTGCCCTGCGATTGTTCGCTCGAAATCATATTTTCTGTTATTGTGGCAGAAATGAGATTATTAAATGGGTTTTGGGTAAAACCCAATAAGGCGCCGCCACCAGGCTGCTGGCTCGAATCAAAACAGCAGACGGCGGAAAGTAAACAGTGAGCGGGGAGCCGAAGGTCCTGCCTGCTCCTGGCCAAGAAGGAAGTCAAGAGGCTGCAAGGCAGAAGAAGCCAGGAGGACAACGACAACTGTCTGCTCGTGAAAGTGTAATGGGCTGTGGCGTGTGGTGTGGTGTGAGCCGCGTACGTGACGTGTATACAGTGTCCTACCAAAAATGTGAGGGGATCCCCACGCTCTCCTGCCAGGCCATCAGCCTCGTCTCTTCGGTGACTTTTCAAGGTTCATTTTTCGGACGCAACAATGGCAACAGTTGTCGGGGAGCTCCAACTCACTGACTTGTGTCTAAGCCCGGCCATAGCCGGCTGTCTGGAGCAATTTGTAACCATTTACTGATGGCCCTGGCCTGTGCCTGCGCCAGTATCTGTTGCGCCCAAAGTCGGCACGTATTGTTTGTCCACTCAATCGGGGCCATGATTATGTCTTGGCTACATGTCTCCACCTCCTCCACTTTCTCTGGCATTCAATAAATATTTAAGCCCAGCAGCACCCAGCACTCAAATTAGCATCCAGGGCGTGGCAGCCACCTTAATTGTGGACGGAAACGAGGCCGCTGCTCGGTGAATGTGCAAATTGCACTTCAATTGTCTTTTGGCGAAAATGAGAAGCGAATCTTTGGGAGACGTTGGTTAGGGTAAAGGATTCCCACCCCCGTCACGAACCCGTCACGGGCTCTCACCTCTGTCTGACCCAGGATGCAGGAAGGGGCCACAAATATAAAATCGCACAAAGCACAGGGGCGGCGTCAAGCTTATGCAAATTATTCAGCAATGAGCAGCGGGTAAGGGGAAAGCGAAATGCGAAATGGATGTCATCCTTCCGCAGGATCCGCCGCCTCCTGCAATCCGGGCAAATCCTTGCAATGTTGCAGCGTAAGTTGGTGGCGTTGCAAATTAAAATTCAAGCAACGCCGAGCGCCGGCGTATGGAAACATTTGCATTTGCATGCTCCTCCATCTTATTCCAGGCGCCCACTCCTGCTTCTGCCTCACCTTTGAGTTGACTTTTGCCACACCTGCGGTACGTTCCCGGCGAGGTCTTGCTCTGTGTGTGTGTGTGTACAAATACCAACTGCTGATTACGAAACGAAAATTGAAAATCTTAAGCACTGAATGAAGCATATTGAAAACGACAATCGGGTCATGGGGGCGTTGCCTTGGCCAGGATGCTCTAGAGGAAGGAGAAGGAGCCAGAGCAGGCGCTGGAGCTGGAGAAGGGTCTCAGGCTCCAACTCAATCGCAATCAGAAGCCCAACTTTATTTCCAACAGCAGCTGTTTAGACTATGAGCCACGTGTGCTTTCATTTAAGTCAACTGTCAATGTTTCGTTTTGTATTTGGGCTTCGTCCTTCGTCCTGCGCCGTCCCAGTTTGCTGCCTAGAACACACAGATAAAGTCTGAAATTGTGTCGAAAGTCGAAACTGATTCTGGTGCCGTGCATATTAATGAGCGGGGGAAGCGACCGACTGAGAGAGAGATCAAACAGCTTAGGCTGCACCAGGCAGCCAGGCAGGCAGCCAGGCAGGACTCGCTTCGAGGACGACAGCCAGCGAAAAGTAATAAAGTTGCGGTTAAATTAAATTGTGCAGATGTATCGATAAAGCTTTACGACGACAACGATGTCTGTCTGGGTGACTGTGACTGTGGCTGTGCCGGCAAGTGCAATTAGAGGGGCACAGCCTCTGCTGATAGCCTCCCTTCTCCCGCCAAAATGGAGCTACCTGGAGGAGGACTGGCGACCAACAACTGATTAAAATGTTGGCCACAAAACGTATTAACATGTCGGCGCCAGAAGAACAATTTGACAGCGGCGACTGAGCAGGAGGAGGAGCCTGCTGGCCGGACCCGGGATGGATACGTTGACAAAGTCAGGGAAAAGAAAACACGGCCAGCCAACGAAAAGGAAAACGAAAACATCGGGGAAACGCACGAAGGCAAACAGACAAAACAAATAAGCCAAGCATAAAAGTTTATATTGCGGTCTATGATTCAGTCCCTCCCGGGCCCGATGTAGTGATGTTCCGGCGGCTTGGACCTGGCCCTGCGGTGGCACAGCTGCAGCGCAGGGCCATTCAAAAATTTTGACATTTTGCGTTGGATGCGTCTTGGTCTCGTTGCTGTTTACACAGGGCGACCGTTTTCCGCCCTCTGGTCCTTGCAAGGACAGAGCAAATGAGTCATAGGTTGGCATCTTGGGGCATTCTCCCCAGGCAGCAGCAGCAGCAGCGGCAGACAGCCCGACTGCCGTGGTAGATTGTTCGAAACCCATTTACTTAATGGATATAATAAATTTTTCTACAAATTGAAACTCGTAATTTCCATTGTTCTCGCGCTGCTCTCTCAGCTCCGCCTGCGTCAGCCTCCATGCTTGCCTTGGGCCTTGGGCCTTGGGCCTTGGGTGGTGGTCCTCCATGCGGTTCAGTGCCGAATTTCCGAGACCAGGTTCCTCTTCCTCTCCTGCTCCTGCTCTGGCGTTGGCTCCCAGCTCAACCGTAAAACTACTTGTAATTACGTTAAGCATTGTGGCTTCAGTGGCCATGCCTCCGTCGTCCTTTTCCCACAGGGAGTTGCCTTGAGTGGGAGTGGCCCCCGTGTCGAACCCGTTGACACCGACACTGCCAAGAGGCAGAGGGAGCAACAGAGTGGAAGTGCTGACACCGCAGACACAGACACAGCTCTCGAGGATCCCAACGAGAAGATCAGGCCACGCACAGAGATGAAACCGAGACCGACAACGAGACCGAGACCGACCTGGTTCTCGGCTCTAATTTGTAACTGGAATAAGCATCAGTTATGTAGGAATTAGTGCCGGTAAAAATGTTATGTCCTTAATTCGCTTTAAAGCACACACACACACACACAAGGAGCCAAGGCAGGACCCCAAGCGGCCCAAGGAAATATGTTTTCAGTTCCTTGCGGGCCCCCCGCCACCACTGACTTAATGTCTGGCTTCATAAATTTTATGTTGCTGATGTTTAATTTGGCAACGGTAACTCATGTCTGCTCGGACTTAGGGCCTCGTCCTCGGGCTCTGGCTCTAGCTCAGGCTCAGGCTCAGACCCAGCCTCGTCCCGGCTCCGACTGCTTCATTTGGATATATAAATAAATTTGCCTCATCCTTTCCCTCCCTTCTAGGTAGCGGAATAACACCGAAATGGAAACGACAACGACACGTAGTCCTGCTAGACAAAAGATGGATTGTTATCGCTCAAGATAAGAGCCCACACCGTACACACACACAGCCTGGATCCCAAAATCCCCTGGCCCTGGCCCCCAAGCCCAACTGCGATTACCTTTTCGGGGCGCCCGACGACCGTTATTTCATTAGTGTCTGAGCTGAGCTGAGCTGAGCCCGACAACACCTTGCCATTTGGCCTAAGTACGTGCAAATTTTTCATCAGCAAATTAAGAATGCGCCTCCCCGCGCCTGGATAAACCAAAGTGGAAGATAATTTCCATGTTTCCCCGGCTGCGGAGCTGCTTAGCTTGAAGGTGGAAAAACATTATAAGGATAATAGGATAATACGGAAACGTAAGCCGCGTTCGTTAGCGATGTTAGGCGATCGCAGCAAGTGGACAGCGCGCTCTCCATCTCTGTTAATCTGACATCTCCCCTGTTAAGCTTGAATCTATCCGATAAATTGCCAGATTGACAGCCCTGTTAGAGAGCAAGGAGACTGCCGGCATGCCGAAATCGAAATCGAAATCGAACTCGGACATGCCTTGGGTAAACACAATTACGTGCATATCGATATTAACATTTATGGGCTCTTTAATAAGTAATTACCCGCCGCCGCGCCCACAGTGGCCCCTTCTACCCCAGGCTTTGGGCATTTCTACATACTAAAAAATTCAATTAGTGCTGCAAAGCCAGATAGTGAAAGTTTAATACGGGAGCCTGCTTATTATATGCCTGTGCCGGGGGCGGCATGTGTGGGGTGCGTGTGTGGAACCGGGGCGACACACAAATGTTAAATCCAAACAATGAAATCAAATGATTTAATTATAACAGACAATAAAGCAACAGAATAATTGCGGCCGGTAACTGTAGTTGCAAAGGCTGGGCATGTCAATGGAAGTAGCCACGCCCTCAGCTGCTAGCCAGGACTGCTCTTCAGGGCGTTGTAATAACCACAAAATACACGAGAGATGGCTGAAACGGACCAGCAACAATGAATAGCAATAATAAAACAAACAAAAACACAAACACAAACTCAAACACAAACACAAACACAATCACAAATACAAATGCAATGCATCTGCAACTGCAATAACAATTGCAATTAAAATGCGTGCAAAAACAACGCGTGGCGTTGCAAACAGTAACAATAAAAAATAACGCAAATAATTCAGGATGCCCAGGCAGGGGTGGCAGCACCAGCCACATGTTGTAAACTGTTAAACAATTGATTAACAACAATTAGCCGCTTATTAAATTACAATAACAACGCCTCAACAACATCGTGCCGCAAAAATAACTTTTGCAATAAAGCCAATCGCCTCGTCCCACAACACTGAAAACAAAAACTAGGCCTAAATTCAAGAGAAACATCTCGAAATATATTCAATTAAATTGAATAGGGATATTTGTACATAGGTCTAGGTAAATAATTACAAGAAAATCATGAAACACACCAGGACATTACATTTTCTTTTATTTTTGACTAACATTTAGCTTTTTCTAGGATTATCGGTTTATCGATGACCCTCTTACAGAGTGAGTTAACAGTGGAACGTCTGCGTCTAACATACACAGTTAACTGTCTTTTGCACTCAGAAAAAATCGTGGGCCCTGGCTTACTTTTGTTTTTATTTTTCCCATGTCTTTCCTTTCTATTTTCCCTCAGTGCATTCGCGGCCACATGGTCGTGGCCTATCCTCCACTGTCTCCACCACTGATGCGGCTAACAGCTGCCCATGGACAAGTCAATCGGTTAGAATTTAACGCGCATAAATTATTGCCACCCCTCCGCACGCGTCACGTATGGCTGGGGCGTGTGTGATTTAACGAGGTGAAACGGGAAGGGGACCGGGAAGTACCGCCAATTATCCACGCTCTGCGTCCCGTTCTGGCCTCTGGTCTTTGTCCTGGTCCTGGTCGAGGTCCTGTCTCTGGTTGTTGAAGGGCCACCACTTGACTGGTATTAGCAGGACGAACTTCAAAAAGTGTAGCACACTTAGGGGCTTACCTGGGGCCTGGCGAAACGCATGCAAATTCCTAAACAACACATGCTGACAGCACAGCGGCAGTAAACAAAAACAGAAGAAGAAGCAGATAGATACGGCGGTGTGTGCTGAACTAGGAGATACCCAGTACCCAAAAGAAAAAGAAAGAATGGAACAAGAACATCTCTCTTGCTTGAGAAATAGAGAGTTGTCTGACAGCTCGTCTTCGAAAAGTGAGGAAAGAGTAAGAGAAAGCTAATAAGACTACCTTAGTATTGCTGCATCATGGACAGGCCCACTTGCTACGATCGTCAATCGTTCAGCGTTGCCACTAAGTTATTATACCCCTAGTGGTAGCCCTAAATCTACGAGGTATAAAGAAACAAAAAACAACAAAATAAAAGCAGAAACGAAACACACACGATAACAACAAAAGGCCGGGACAAAGGTCCTACGTTCTCCCTTCGCCGGTTTAAAAGTTGCAAATGTCTAACCGCAAAATGGGCGACAAATGTGAAAAGTTTTTTGCCTTAATTTCCGACACATTTGGAGCCAGTACCGCCGATCAATATGCCACTCAGGATCCAGTCCGGCAGAGAAATATATAGAGAGTCCGAGAGAGAGAGAGAGAGAGAGCGGGCGGCCATTGACACTCATTAATGTTGACCTTCTTGAAAGTAATTAAAAGTGACCCTCAAGTATAATGCTCAGTAATTTTTCAATACGCAGCACAGACACACACACACATCAACAGGAGGCAGGACACTGCAGTCCGGCCCCGAGGGCTAAAACCATTTCCATAAGCAATTTATGCATGGCGATAGTTTTCGCACACGATGACCCATACAAACACCAGCCACAAACACGCACACACACAATCACAATCACCCACACAGCGGCACACCTAAACACACACACAGGCGGGCAGCAGGCAGCAGGCAGGCCGTCAGAGCTGCAAACATTTTGGTTAACGAGACTTTTAATCTGTCCAAAGGTATTTAAAGTTGGCTAAGCCCCAACACTGACTGACTTTTATGGTTACGGAGCAAGTGTCAAAATGTTTGTTGACGACAATGACCCTCCTCTCCTGGCTCCTGCCTGCCGCAACCACGCCAAGGAGCACAACATGAGTGGTAATTTATTTTGCCTTTGCTTTCCAGCATGCTGATGGCCAGCCACACCCACACACCACCCAGCACACCCGCAACAACAACAGCAAGGAGCACAAAGGATAACCGGCTAGCTAGAGGGAGTTGCCTCTCTTAGTTCCTGCACAAAAACCGTAGGTCCTGCGACATTAGGCGCTAATCTTGATACTGCACCAGGGGCACCCCCAGTCAGTCATCTGGCGGTGACAAGGAGCGCCAGCCAAGGTTAAGCTATTGAAGCAGGGAGGCCCAAGAGCAGCCGCCACGCCCCCGCCAGCACAGGATGACAGGATGACACGGATGGGGTCTGGTCGGCTGGTCGGCTGGAGATTTAATTGAGCAGATGCGATCATAAAGCTGGAACCAGCGAGGCAGCAAACATTTTTGAGCCTGATTCCATGAGTCAGCAGGAGCGAGGTCCTCGGTCATGGTCCAACCTCCACTCTGACCGCTCTGTCCTCTCGTGCGGTTTATAATCCTCTCTGTCCCTCTCCGTCTGTATCCTGGCTCGAAGTGGACTCAAAACTGTTAGTTAAGTAACTGCTGGGATTAATTCAAAACGTGTAAAGACGAATCGCTCACGGACGTGTGTGCGCACTGTGCGGAGAGTGTGTCCTTGATGTATCACTTCCGCTGTCTGTTAAGTTACGAGTGCGCCATAAATACGCTTGGCGGCCAAGAGCACACGCGCGGCAAGCGTACCATTTGATAGCAACACGTCTTTCTGGTATTTTCACACGCTTGAGCATCGCATTGGATTCAACGTCACGTTTTAGTGTCGCACCCCCCCAGTATCCAGCAGGACCAGCACCAGGACTAGCACCAGAACCAGGACCAGACCCAACACGCTGTCGAATGGCGACGCCTAATATGCTTATGCTGAATGCCCGGCCAGCTGTCTGGCAGCCAAAAGAGAGAGAGACAGGCACGATATCCAAACAGACGTCGATATGGGTGTGGGTGTCACACCAGGACGTGCACCAGGCAACGGGCAATCGAACCCTTTTCGGGGAGCAGCAGGCGAAGGCCACAGCCACAGACAGCCAGAGACAGACAGACAGACAGACCGACACACACGCACGGGGCCCACGGCCCCACGGCCCACGGCGCAGCACGTCAATGTTGATATTTCAACTACAATATTATTTTCACTTTTAGACAGACAAGCGGGTAACCAAAGCATACAGTTAGTTTATTTTGGAAATTATAATAAGCCACTTTGTGGCGGAGGCCGACAGGCAGGAGGACCTGTTTGCCAGACTTATTCCAGCTTCAACATAGATTACGCTTCAGGGAGGGGTTTGTTGTTGTTCACAAATACAGTACTACTATAGAGAATGAAAATCAAAGTCAAAAGTGATATCTATGGATATCCGACTGTTTGAAAATCCATTTCCCTATACATTTATTAAAGGTTTTAAATACAATTTAAGAGTAAAGAGAGGTTAGATGCATTTATCGAGGGAGAGCCTTACAACCGACCTGCCAACTTGATTCAATCAAGCATAAAAGCCGGGCTGCCCACTTGCTCCGATCGTCTGTGGTTCAAGGTTGCCACCTAGTCAAAAAGAAGAACTTCCGTTCTTCTCTTAGTTTTAATTGAATCAATTCTTTCGTTTCGGTTTCTTTTCTGAACCTAAGCTATTAAAATTATTCCTTATATGCGGGTCCGCTTAAAGATCCACTATCAGTCCTTTCGTTATATCGGATGAGGAGCCTGAAAGCCGGCTATCTATGACTGCTCTTAATAAGATAAGTCGCGGCCGCACTGCAACTAATGTAATTTGAACGAACGGAAACGGAGGACACAGGCAGGGCCAGCGCAGAGCCCAGAGCTCGGAATGCAGCCGACAGCCAACAGCATTTCCAAATTCAATCATCCGTGGAAAAATTGCTGCATCTGAGCAGGGGAAAAATGTAATTAAGCTGGGGAGTTGTGGCGGAGGCAGGAGCAGGAGGTCCTCGCTGGCTTCAAAGGAGCTACCTCGCTCATAGTCTCATGACCAGCAGACAAATGGCAGAGATAATTAGGATTATGTCCATTACGACGGTCGGCTCTCGTCGAGCGGAAAAGTAATTTGGCGAGAATGAAGCCAAGACTGCTGGGTCCAATATGATCGTCCTGCGTGATGGTGATCCCATTTACATGCAGGATTGCCTGGTGACCTACCTATACTCCCGGCCCCGGCCCCGGCAACGGCAACGGCAACGGTCCCAGCCTGACCTTCGCGCGAAATGAGAAATATTGAGGCTGCACTGAAGCCACTGAAGGGCACAACTTTTATCATAAATTTGAGGCAGTTCAGGGAGAGTTCTGGTTAATGTAAATATATGGCCCGACCCGCGCCGCTTTCAACTTTCGCTTTAAGCTGCCATTTCGCATTTTGCAATCGCAGCTCTTGTGTCCCAGTTCGCGACTCCGATTCCCTTCCCGCCGGAGGGATAATTTCAATTTTCCAAGCGCTGGAGCTTAAACAGTGTTTATGCCTGTTAAATGCGGATCAGATAAAGGTCAACCAGCCCGGTCTTCGCCTGCCTTGATCCGGCCTGAGCCCCGGAATTGCAACCTTGAGCAGGGACGGCAGCGGCGGTAGAGTGCTGACAATTCCCTGGACAGGGTCCGGGCGACGACAGGCGGAATCAAATGTGTCATCAAGTGCCTGCACTCTCTGCCGGCTGTCTGCTGCCGGCTGTCGGCTGCCAGTTTGCCATATGAATAGTTAATGACTAGCACGGCTCTGCTCTCTCTCTCTCTCTGGTTGGTTTGGCCCTGGTCCTGGCACTGGTCCTGGCACTGGCCCTGGCCTTGTCCTTGCCTCGGACCAACCTGGCTGGAGCATTAGCCATGCAGGGCGGACAGGCAGAGGTAGTTGTGCGGTTAAATCTTACAGTGCAGTTTATGCAAAACTGCCGATAGCAATTTGCAAATTTAATGGCGTGAACAAATTCAATCAATGTATGCAAACAAATATCCTGGCAGGCATCCTGCTGTCTGCTTTAGCTAAAACTGTAAAAGGCAACAATAATCACAGCTACGGCACCTGTCCCCGGCACAGTCCCTGCCCAGAGATAAGTAATTCGAAGAGCACACACACAGTGCGGAGGAGTATCTGCTATCTGAGGGCAGTCAGGTGCCATAATTGTTTGGCTGCCGTCCAGGGGAACTGCTGCAGCTGCTCCTTGCTTCCGAATCCGATTCAAATTCGTTCGGATCCTGCCGAGTTTCAGCACAGTTTGTTGTTTGGGTCTGTTAATTGCTGGAGCCACCTCCTCCATTATCACACATGGCGATGGACAGGAAGGAGTTCAGTTCCTTTCTTGGGGCTAAAATATATGGCCAACATTTCCATGTTTTTCTTTTTCTTTTCTTTTTTTTCTTTCTTATTTTTTGCAGTTTTTCCTGCCGCACAAATTTGTCTCTAGTAAGCGGGCGAAATGACAACTCAACTTAAAAAGTTGGCCAAGGCAAGGCGCTGCCGGCAGGACTCCTTGCTCGGGGCTTGTGGGAAAAGAAATATCTTGTAAATTATTGCAAAAAGCAGGCTGCAAATTAATGATAACGACCCGGCCAACACCTTCACCCCGGCGTCCACGGCGTCGTCGAGGGCCTGGCACGCCGGGAATCCAGGCCAGGCCAGGCCAGGGGGAGGCAGCGCCTTAAGTGACATGAAACAACCAACTACTTACTGCGTGTGTGTGTGTGTGTGGCGGTAAGGGAAGGAAAGAAAAAGTCCTGACACCACACACAGCTCAAGGAGCTTGTTCGGGGACGAGAGTGTGCTGCCTGACTGCCTGACGGAGTGTTCTGGAACAGGGCTAGCTGCAGCGGGTGTAAATAAAATCCTTCTTGTTGCTTTACACCCGAACAACCCACACACACCCCACGCACACCCCACACACACTACACACACACTCTCGGCCACTCACGCATGCAAGTTATTTATGAAGACGAGTTTTTCATTAGCTTATCGGATCGCTGCAATAGCTATCAGCATCGGCCAGTGCCAGTGTCCTTTGACAGCATTTTTTTTGTATTCACAAAACGTATATGTATCTATATCCTTCCAGGCTCGAGTTACAAGGACCACTTGGCAACCGTTTTAGTTTCTTTTTTGCCAAAATATTCATTAAATTAATTCAATTAGGACGATAATTCATTGATTTTTTGTTAGTGGTGTTATGACACTGCAGTTAGCCTGAGAAAACGGTCACACTTGCCCATTTAATTCGAGTTTCTTTTGAACCTTTTCTTTTAACCTTTTAACTCTTAACTTGCTCCTTCTTGCTTGCTCTTAATATTCAATTTTTCTCTTACTGAATAATCAGTGTGTAGTTCCCTTTTCCATCTATTTACAAATTTGTAATAGAGATTTTCGGTGGATTCAGGCTTTTACACAACAATCACTCGAGCATTTACAGTCTGTTTTTGTTTTTTTTATGAAATTATAAATTCAAAAATGCGAGTTTCAAAATTTGCTATGGGCTTTGTGTTAGCTTTTTTAGTTTTTGCGCCGCAGCCGGGCCAAGGAACCGCCACTTTCTCCGCAGACCTTAGCGTTAAGCTCCGCCAGAGGCGGGACGATAACTCCTCCAATCCCTCCGACTTTCACTTCCTTGTCACTGGCGGCTATCGGCCGGAAAAGAACGAACTGGTCAAGTACGTGGTGTCGCTGCGGTTGGCCAAGCCGGTTAAGTACTTCGGAGACAACCACTTCTGCGGGGGCGCGATCATGAGCAAGCGGGCCATCCTCACGGCGGCCCACTGCTTGTTCGAGTGCGTACGTCTCCATATCCTCCTCCATATACCCTTCTATATACCCTCCGCCTTCTCCCTCCCCACTCGCAGCGGCGGCGTTAAGAAACAGGCCAGGTATGTAAGGATCGTGGCCGGAACGCCAAAGCGGCTCACAGAGGAAGCCACCACCCAGGAGAGGAGAGTAAGGAAACTGATGCCGCATCCCAACTACAGGGTTAACGCATTCGGCTACGACATTGCCATCGTGCTGCTAAAGGAGGAACTGGAGACGGGCGATGCCGTTGCCGTTATAGCCTTGATCAACAAGAGTCCCACCGCGGGCACCCACTGCACTGTCGTCGGCTGGGGCACGGTCGTACAGGTGAGACAGACAGAAGGAGAGTCTAAGCCTCTGGTTTCTCAATCTCCTTCGATCTCTCTGCGCCTTCCAGTTTGGTCCACTGCCCGATGAGGCCATCAATGGCGATGTGGAAATCCTTGAAAGCGAAAAGTGCTCAAGTATAGCCGTATTCAATGAGAACGGCATGCTCTGTGCCAAGAACGCGGAGGACAGCGAGGTAGACAGCTGCCAGGGCGACTCCGGTGGGCCGCTCATCTGCGGCAACATGGCCACCGGCATTGTGTCCTTCGGCAATGGCTGCGGCGAGATGAACTCGGCCGGTGTTTACACCGATGTCTTTCACTATCGCCATTGGATCCAAGAAAACTCTGGGCCCCGCCGACAACGGCGTCCGTTGGTGATGCTGGGGCTGCTGCTGGCGCTTCTCCTGGCCGCATGATGGGCATTCAACAGGCGGGCCGAGGCGGTCGAGGCGGTCGCTACACGACTATCCTCTGGGCGCACCAGCCGCCTCCGGCCTGCAGACGACAAACCAAAATTGACTGAAAAACAGCGGACAGGACGACTGGACATGGACATGAGTCGGTGGATGTGGATGTGTGGTGGATGGGGCGAACTGCGGTGCACATGCATTCAACGGCGGACGGTTTATGGGTGCTTGTGTATCCCCTGTTTGTGACAGCAATTATCGCATCATGGCGGTTCCTCCGCACCTGCCTGCACATGCACCTTCACCTGCACATTAGGCCACAATTCGCAATGGTTAATTTTGGGCGTTCACCAAACTGTTGATTAGACCAATTAGGGGCCTGATTATGGGTCTCCCGACGAGGTGTTGGATCGCAGCCGAGGCCAACGGAGTTCGGTAAAGAAATCAGAGTGGAAACATGTTGATTTGATGTATCAGAAGTGCAATTAGGACTCGCAAAGGGCAAAAAGAAGGCGGAAGGAGCAGGCAAGCAAGCCAGCCAGCCAGCCAGCCAGCTCCGAGCTCTATGCTTGCCCAGAGCATGCGGCAAAACAATGTGAATTTGATGTGTGGAGCTCCTCGCCCAGCAGTAGAGGCAGCAGCCAGGACTCCCAGGACATGCTCGCAATCAGGATTGTCATTTAGCATTCGCATTGTGTGCTATTCAAGTGCTCATAATAAATTTAATCGCGTATGTTTATTGCTCACTTTGCCCTGGCTCCTGCTCCCTGTCTCCCTGACTCCTTCCACCTGCCACCAGGTCCCTGCGGCCCAACAAGTTGTCGTTGTTGTTTTCTTAGCCACTGCGAGTCGACACTTTATCATTTTGTCACGCTTCTTGTTTACCAAGTTTACCCAGGCTCGTCGCTCTGGCTCTCGTCCCTGTCCCGCTGCATATTGATTCGCACGCACACATGAGCTGAATGGTTGCTCGCCAGGACCGGCTCCTGCTCCTGTTCCTGCTCCTGCTCAGCCGGGTAAATTGTTTGCATATATTAGACACATGCCCGGAATTGCTTTTCAAGTGAAGTTCATTTGAAAATAATTGCAGTTAAACTTGGCATGTAGCTAGCTGTCTGATTGCGGACTCCTCTGTGTCTCTCTCTGCTCCTCCTCGAAGGGAATTATTGAGGAATCTCCACCAGATTCAGGCGTGCTCCAGGGTTGAGGAGCAGCGTCAGGCTAATCTTGGTACTAGGTTCTCTCCCCTTTCTGGTCGTTCAACTCCGGAAACCCGGAGTCTAGGTGCACTCGGAGTCGGGGATTTCGGGGTAGTCGCGGTTAGTCGCGGGAACAGGCCCGGCCAGGACACACGCATGCTGACAAATCGATGGCGTGCTAAGCTGCAACGTCAACGCGTCGACCACGAGATCCTGGCCAAGGCTCAGACCCCTCCAGGAGCGAAACCGACCAAACCGAAAATCAGTATCAATTTGCGTTTGTAAATACATTTTAATGGCATTTCAAAGTGAGGCTGAGCTGACCCCGGAGCCGGGTCATCGCCCACCGCCCACCGCCCAACGCCCACCACCCACCGCCAGCCGTAATCAATTTGAACATTTTGGCTACCTCCAGTGGGTAGGGGCAGCCGAATGACACCGGAAATTCAAACTACTTCCTGTTTGGCGTCGGCGTTAGCCGCCGTGTGTTTCATTTTCGCTCTCGGATTTGCTTTGGTCTGACGGATGATGATGGCTTGGCCAGCGATTTGATTTGTTTTCATTGTAACGAGCCTTTTATTAGCTCCAGTGGCAGACCGACCTCCCATTCTATCCCATTCCAGGCCCTGCCAACGCCATGCCATCACAGCATTGCCCAGCCCAGACCATCGTCCCTTCGTCCCGGCTGTTATATTGGCTCTATTGTTGTTTTTGTTGCCGCTGTCGTTGTGGCCCTGTTCGTTAAATGCAAACACCAAAAGGGTTTTCAAAAACAACAATCAACGCCAGCAGCAACCGACCCTTCTGCCTGCCCATCGCCAATCCCCCATTGCCAGCTCCGAGCTCCCAGCTCCCAGATCCAGAGCCAGAGCCACGGTCCAATCGCCCAGCCTTGGCGGACGGCTGGGGGATGGGATGCGAGCGATGGGTGCGACAGGAACGCCAGCGGCAGGCAACCCGTTTTCGATTCTGTTTACCCAACACTGGCGGGCCACACACATTGATGGTCATTCAGCTAGGAGCGCACCCTCCCAGTGGCTAGTGGATATTTGATATTGAATATAGATACAGTTTGTCGTTTATTTTTTAATATAAGCACTCCTAAGGCCACTTGCTTTTCGAAAAGTTATTTTACATAGAGAGTGCTTTCTATTTTTCGCTCTCTCTCTTTTCCACACTTTGCCTGCAATGTACAAGCAGTTGCGAACGAGAGAGAGTTTTGGTTTAGCTTCCCTCAGAATATAACCAAGCGGAATTACAGGATAACTAAATACGAGAGAGGCTACTCTTTTAGGTTCAGTTCGAAACCAAATGTTTATACGGGTTATTTATATGGATATTAATTAATAGATAGTTGTTACTGGTAAGTGGATGGTGAATTTAAGATATTATATAATAGATATTTATATTTATATATATTTATATTTTTTATACTGACTTCAAGGGATGAGCAGATATAGCCGTGTGCCCTGTGCTGTATGCTTTTTTAATTGTCTGACATTTCGCGTGTGCCTGTGTGTCTGTGTGGGGGCGAATGGGTGCTAGTGTTTGTAAGGGCGTGTGCCTGTGCCTGTGCGTGTGCGTGTGTATATACACACACACACACACACACACACTCGTTATTGTCAGTCTGTAGCAAAGCGATTTGCATACAAATTTGGCACGAAGTGTAAATATTTAAGCAGATACAAAGTGTGAGTATTAAATTTTTGATACTAATTAATTATGCATGTGTAAATTTCGCAATGAAAATTATTATAACGCCATATTTCGGTCCCCGCCCCTCGCAGATTGTGCGCCAGATTTTTGGGCAATCAAATCAAATGTTTGACAAACAAAGAATCGAAATCGGCAGCAAAACGGGAGAGTTCCTAGTGCGGGAACGCACAATCCGGGATTTAGTTGAACTAATTATGTAATTGAATAAGCAACGGTTGGGCTTTCGTTTATGCCAAGATAGTATACGCTTAAAGATGCATAATGTCACAACGATTTCCTTCGTGAAAACCTTTTGAAAAGCGCGTTACGCTCAGAGACACAGGGCATCACGGCCACCTCTCCTGCTCCATCTCCACCAAGTAGAAGGGACAACACTTCGATGGCAATAATAACAAAACATTAAGTGCGAACAAAACGACCTAACAAATAGACAAACAAACATGCCGGAGGAGTCGAACAAAGCCGGGCGGATACAATGTAACTAACGCCTCGGAATGGCGGCGGCAGGATTCAAGTTGATTGGGATCCGGGATTGGGATTGGCATTGCCATTGGATGGGGTTGAGTGGGGATGCAAGGATATAGAAAGAGAGAACACAGCACAACACAAAGCAAGGGGATATCAAACAAGAAATTCTATTAAAACTTTTTCACTTTCCGCCGCCTCGTAAGTGTTCGATTCAAAAGCCAAATATCCCAATAAATAATTTACTACGCCGCACGCCGCACGCCGCAGTGGGACTCCCTCTGTCCGCATACTTAAAGCGCATTAGCCGAACCATAGGTCCAGTCAGAGTCGGAGTTGCCACAAACCGACTAGAGAATACCCAGTACTGGACAAGAAGCTCTACGATTAGAGCACAAGCCCCATATACCCTCCCGGCGCTGAGTTCCTGGCGCAGAAACTTTCCAAGATGATAACTGCGGCTGACGGGAGTGTGGGCGTCATAGTGTCCGACGGCTACGTACCAATTACTCTCTCAACTGGCTCTCCAGGCTCGCCAAGAGGACAAACAGAGCCTGTCCGCCACAAGTCGAGTGCGAATCTGTCTGCGAAAGTGTAATCTATGGCCCAGACCACTGCACACTATTTGTATTCATTTCTTGTCGTCGCCCCAGCTTGGGCATCTGCGATTCCATCCTTTCCCTCACTTCCATCCTGTGCCAAGGCCAGCCGGCCACATGAACAGCTTGAGAAAGTTCAGAAAAAAAAGGAATCGCGAGCCACCTGAAGCTGGCTGGAGCCCAGGATATACACACATGTGGATAGTTCCTTCCGCCAGCTTAATTGTTTTCAGTTAACATATTGTTAATTGCAAGTGTTTGGGGTCAGAAGCCGCAGAGCCCGTTGATTAATTAAACAAGGTTATACCTTTTAGTGTCAGAAAAAGCCGTCAATAAAATTTAAAGAAAAAAGTTTTAAGACAGAAAACAATAAAAATTATTTTAAATATAAAACTGAAAAAAAGAACACATGTTTCCGCCCGGGATCGAACCGGGGGCCTTCTGCGTGTTAGGCAGATGTGATAACCGCTACACCACGGAAACCGAATGATCGCCGCTTGCTGAAAGAGCGGGAAGTCCCTCTCTCACCCTCTCTCTCTCTCTCGCTCGGTCTTGGCTAAGATGACAAGCTACCGAAGCCATACACGTCTAGAGACCCGTTTGACAAGAGATAAGCAAGAGCATCGGTGGTTCAGTGGTAGAATGCTCGCCTGCCACGCGGGCGGCCCGGGTTCGATTCCCGGCCGATGCAAAAAACTTTTTTAGTTTTACAATTCTTTTTTTTTTCGCTTAGTTTTAGAGCTATCTGGATGAAAATTCTTTTAAATGCAATCGGATGACCATATATAATATACCTACTAAAGGAGACAACGGTCACAGAAGCAGAAGGCAGTACTTAAACGATAAGTGCCAGGGATTACGGATTTCTTGATAAATTATTTACTCCTCACCGGCTTTGGATTCAGATGCGGATCACTCCGGCAGCTACCATGTTGATTTTCAATTATTCATATTCCCTTTCATCGCAAATACAGGACGAAGTGAAGAGCTCTCCGCCTCGCCGAGCTATTAAGCGAAGCATAACGAATAAAGGAGGAACGGAGACCGGAGAACTTGCAAAGCGTTTCATCCAATTAGAAAGTGTAGTTCCATTGTTAATTGCTCCATCAGAGCCAGAGCCAGAGCCAGAGCCAGAGACTTCTCAACTTTTCTGGCGGCGGCATACCCAATGAGTTGTAATTAACTTTGGCCGAAAATCCTTGCCGCTGTCCAGCCGCTGACGGAGCTATTTCTTGGCACGGCTCAAGTGTTGGCGTTTTTATTGAGTTAAGCGAAATAGGCGAAGTTATGCAAAGATGCCCTAATTTATGGCCAGTAGCCAGTAAGCACTGAGCACTATCCTTGAGCCTGATCACTCGAGGCGCCCAAACACACACGCACTTCCCTCCATCGGCCTCGCTTCAGCCCAAGCTGTAGCTTGTTTTATTCGCAGACATTTCCTCCTTCCTTGGCCACTGTTGCCGCTCCTGTTTCCTGATTATTTTTGTAATTGTTGTTTAAGTTGTTGTGGCAACATCAGCCGCACTTCCGCACTTCTCGTCGCCTTCTTGGCGGATGCCGTTTGGGCGTGATTTAATTGAAATCAATTAGCGGTAATGAGTGGTCATTAAGTTGGCTTAGTGCTTAGAGCGGGCTGAGCTGCCTCTGAGTCCGTCGCCAGTTCATTTCTGGGCCATGTTTCACTCCACTTTAGCCGGGGATAAAATGGGTTCATCGCCACAAGCTGCCAGGGCGGGAGGGACACACGACACGAGTCTCAGTTTGAGTTCCAGTTCGAGTTACATTTAAATGGAATATAATGCAAATTGAACGCAAACTTTTGCACATATATTTCAATTAGGAGGAGGCCGGAGAGCCGCAATCGCTAACAATAACAAATTAACTGCGCCGACCTCATCTCCGGGCGGCTCCAGTACTTAGGGGGGAAGCTGGTCCAGTTCACATATTAAATGAAGGCCTTACATTTGCCCTCCACAAACGCAACCAAAAGTATTCCCCCAGCCCCCAAGCCTACATCCTGGAAAATGGCGGATGAACAGTTGGTTGGTCGCACTTAAAAGTGCACTGAGCAAGGGGACTGGGAGCGGGGAATGGGAACAGGAAAAGGCGGTTCGGGCGCAACTTTTTAACTAGGTTTTTAGCATTGCCCTACCCAGAGGGGCAGCAGCAGCAGTGGTTGCTCCTCGGGGTGGTGTGGTTAGCTCTCAGTGTCGCTCCACTTGGCAAAACGTTACATCCTTTGCTTTGTCCTCGTTCCTGCCAGCTCTTTCTTTCTTTTTTTGCTTTTTGTTTTTGTCTTTTTTTGTTAATTGTTTTGCTGTTTATTGCAAAATTACAC
>VNJM01003061.1:0-16374 GCA_008042475.1 Drosophila kanapiae
GGTGTTCCTCAAGGCAGCGTTCTCGGGCCAACTCTATACCTTCTCTACACTTCTGATATCCCTACGAGCAGCCAACTGACTATGTCTACGTTTGCCGACGACACCGCGATCCTCAGCCGATCTAAATGTCCACAACAAGCTTCAGCGCAACTTGCGACCCACCTTGATGCTATAGAGAAATGGCTCTCAGACTGGCGTATAAAAGTAAACTAACAAAAATGTAAACACGTAACCTTTACCTTAAATAGACGAAACTGCCCAAGCCTCACACTAAACAACACCGTGCTTCCTCAGTCAGAAGAAGTAACGTATCTTGGCGTACACCTCGACAGAAGGCTTACCTGGCGCAAGCATATTGAAGCTAAACGAACTCACCTAAGGCTGAAGGCTAACAGTCTGCATTGGCTTATAAACTCCCGCTCCCCCCTCAGCCTGGACTACAAGGTCCTCCTCTACAACACCGTTTTGAAACCAATCTGGACTTATGGCTCCCAGTTGTGGGGGAGCACCAGTAACAGCAGCGTAGAAATCGTGCAGAGAGCCCAAGCAAAGATCCTGAGAACCATCACTGGGGCACCGTGGTACGTTCGGAGTGGAAACATTCAGAAAGACTTGAATATACTCCACGTTCGAGATGTAATAGCGCAGCAAACGGAAAATTACTACACAAAGCTGTCAACCCACCCAAATCACCTCGCTAGAGCATTAACGTTGGTATGCAACCGTTCCCGCCTTCGTCGTAACGACCGTCCCATGCAGCGTCAATTATTAGGACCTTCTAACATAAATACAGTTTAAGAAACTGTTAGAATAATGTAGTACTTTAAGATTTTAACACATTTTGTTAGTCTCGTAGGAGAAGATTCAAAATAAACAACCAAAGTCGGAAAAAAAAAAAAAATATTATTTAAAGAAAACAATTTTTTTCAATAATAGCCTTAAGCCTTAAGACTTATTTAACAATTCATAATCAAAGAAAAAAAAAAAAACAATACAACGAATCTTAAAATCGGATCTTACTGACCCAAAACTTACTTAAAATATATTCTTCAGGTCAAAAAATTTGAAGACTCAAGGCGGAAAGATTGGATCTTCCTCCATTATATAAATACGAAATACAATTGATGATGCTCACGGAATCACAGCGGCTTATTTTATTGAAATGACAACGCACTGAAGTCCCGACCGAACGAAACATCAGGAAGTTCTCTTGCTCTTTTTGTTCCTTTTTTGATATGAATCTTTGACGCATTGAATTTTTCTGTCGATGTTAGTACTATGTTTAAAGCTGGAACCGAGGAATCGTTCAAGCAATTGCCCACAGTCCAACGCAGCAAATTTAAATGTATATCAATTCGTAAGTTTAAATCCTGTAAATTTTTATACGATATATTAATGCATGTCAGAATTAATTAAGAAAATATTAGACGGATCAACGAAGTCATGTCAATTTATATTTACATATTACATTTTCCTTTACATTTATCGATTGTTCCTATGACCTATTTACATATATATTATATACTTTTTACTATATTGACCGATTTGGATCAAATTAAAAATATTATTAAGTTTCGAAAATAACAAGTATATCTCAGGCTATATGTGATGTTAAAAAGTAACGATGTTATGCTCATTTTCATATTACTTTAGTATGGATTTTTTTATCGTTCCAATGTCTGTGTGTATTTTTGAAGTCATCGAAAATATATCAAAAAGACTTCGCTGATACATTTAAACATGTCCCAGGGTGTCATCAATGACAAATTCATAAACTTTTTATCGATGATTCATCAAAACATACTGGTCTTTGTGATAAAGTCGGTGGCCCTTTTATGACGTTGCCTATTGATGACATGTGAAACAGCAGCATATCTGTCGATGTGTTGATTATGTGGAGTATTTCTATTGTAAGACATTTATTGAAATGTGCTTCTTGTTTTTATATATTTTTCCTACTTAACTTTTTCTTAAACTTATTACAACCATGGCCGACTAACCCTTCCAAACCGAGGGTATAGTAGCATTGCAATGCTTAGCAATAGACACAAAGAAAAATAAAAAAAATAGTCTTCCAAAAAATACAGAACAGTGTGTAACGAAAGAAAACACAAAATCAACAAATATCTGATATCTGATTATTCCCGCATCAATGACTGAAGTTGACTATGTCTGCTAGCTTCGATCCCCTATAAACGAAACGTAAGCATCTTACAATGGAACATTAATGGAATTTATTACAATTATCACGATTCAAATGCCTTCCATAGGCAATATCTTCGGCACAATTTTAAGAATTTTAAGTGCTCAGCCGGCTGTAAAGGCTTTCAAACTTTTCCCAAATCACCTGTGCAAAACATGGTGGTTTTTCTAAAAATATAACGAATACCACATTTTAAAATATCCATAAACTCAAACGTATCTTCTTTGTAATCCGATCCCATTATCACCAACAGCTCAAAGCCTTGACTCTCCCATTAGCATGGTAGTACTGGCGACGTATTTCGAAAAGGCCTTCGATTCGTAGGGCTGCATGTAGTTCTTTCTCTACTCCAGCTTTCGGGCATTGGTCCAAGACTTTACAATCTCGTTTAAGCCTTTATGATCAAAAGGACCTTCAAAGTCAACGACAAAACCTCAAGTTTAACCAACATACATTCATTCATACATTTCACCAGCTCGCCCCTATCCGAAGTTCTCTTCATCAATCTTAGCTAGATATAATATAAAAAAAAAATAATATAAAAATAAATTAATACGCCGTAATTTACACCAAATCCAAAAGCCTTACCCTTCCCTTATCCTCATGAGTATTACTTTCTGTTTAAAAGGCCCTTTTCTGCACATTTGTCGAAAAATGCGATGTTTACAATTTTAGAATTTGTATTACATTACATTTCATTTTTTTCGTCTATTATCTTTTTAAATGAACGATCGTGTTTTTTTGCGTTCTCGATTTTGTAGTAGACTTTGTCTTAAATCGCCGAGGTTTTATTTAAATCATCTATTTATTATCCCTTCAAGTGCATTGGTTGTACGGCCCGGACTGTCGATGATATGTCGACAGACATTGGCTTGCGCTACTGCTGCGAGACATGTCGCGATGTTAGAGGGAAATTATATCTTTCAAGCGGCAAGCCAGAAGCGGTTTTATAGAGCTATTCAGTAGATTTCGAAAAACGAATGATGTGCTCATAGCCCTGGAAGCTCAGTTTAATGGCCTTAAGCTATTGAACGAGTCCCCTAAGCACAAGAAAACCAAGGTTGGCGCAACGCAGACGGACACTAAAACTCCCCGGAAGTCCAAAAATTACTCATAGTAGTATCACCTACGCGTCCTTACCCTGAACAAATATCCAATAATTTTCAAGGCAAGACAAAAGCCGATAAAAAAAATTAAAGGTGGCAAAATTTAAATTTTCTTATACTAGAGTAAATTCATCTTTCAAAATAAATGTCCCTAATAAGATTTTTAACACAATATGCTCTGATAGCTTTTGGCCAAAGTATGTTGTTGTTAAGGAGTTTGAAGAAAAAGAAAAGGCCATATATGTATAAGTCTTCCTAGGCCAGGCCAGACAATTGTACCCAGCACGTCTTCATCCTCAAAAAGAAAAAACTAAAAAAAAAGAATCTATTGTAATGTGTACATATGCTTATATTGAGCATTCACTGCACCCAAGTACAAATTACTAATAAGCTGCGATACTTTGTTGCAGTATGCATACAAGCAGGCCAAATGTAATGCGATCGTCTACTTATGCACATACAGCATAAGTGCATAATGGTAAGCGTTCCCACGCTACCGCATGAGCTCACTGTGCATTACTTATATATACAAGATATACATAGCGCTCTGCTGCCGACTGTGGGCAGCGCAGCTATAAAGCTTAGCTTTCCTTAGGTCTTAAGAAATAATGTAAAATCAGTATTGAATGAACGGCGGTAGCAGCACCTGGCCCCTAAATGAAATAAATATTCTTTCTTTAAACGGATAACGAAACTATACATGGTGACCGTGACGTGAGTCCGCTTACAAAAATTTGTTAGCCTGAGTAAATTGTGAAAAAAGTGAACAGGATAACAAAGGAAGTTAAAAAAAAGAAATACATTAAAAACGAAAAATCAAAAACGGAAAAAGATGGAAAAAAATGAAAACCGAAAAATCAATTTTCCTCAACGTTCACATAAGCCGACCAACAACAACAACAACAGCTAGAGCAGCACACACAAGATCGATTCAACACCCATCAGGATCCGGAGAAAAGCAATAAGAGATACACAGCAAAAAAAAATCTAAGAGTTTCCTTCCGATCAAACCCGAATCCATACAAAGCCTCAGCCAGCTACAACCAATGAATCCATGAACTACAAAAATCATATCAATATATACCTATGCGATTTGACTCTTCAAAGTCAAAATCAAAGTGTTTATTATAAAAATCCAGTGGTCTCACCAGACCTCGGCTCATGCCCTAAGAAATGCAACATCAGCATTTCTGTTCATAGGTTTGTATATAGCTGGGTGCAAGTTTGTATGTGAATGTAAAAGTGTGTGTATGAAGCTATGTTACGGTTATTGCTCTATTTATTCCAGCTAAGTCAGGCCGGATGTGCTTGACTAGCGGGATTTAGTGATACCGGTAGAAGGGGGTATTCTGCCGGCATCTCGCAAATTCATAGTTAATCGACTTAGAAGAATTGATCAAGAACGCCAACAAGTTAAGATATGTGACAGCGTGTTTGCCACAATATTCTGCACCTGCACAGCTCTTGCAGGAAGTTACGCCGTGTCACGTGCTGCTCACGGATATGTTGGTTCTGATGTACCGTAGCGGCAAGGTGCTCCCCACAACGGCCGGTCACTCGGTAGGTGCCTCTACAGTCGTGTAGCGATGCAGAGCACCGATCGAGACCAGGTGGTGGCCACGATCGGTGCTGCTGAAATTCTTCTAGTAAGCTGGTAGCCTGGTCGTGGTTCAGCTATTACTCTTACGGTGATTGATAAAACAAAACCCTCGATTTAGAAAAAGTTCCTTTATTCGTTGGCTGTCAGCTCACAACTGATTAACATAAGAAAGAGAGAGCTTAATCGTAACCCTAACTCGCACAGCTCACGGCCGTCGACCAGCGCCCGTCGTAAGACTTCGTGTGTCGTCCGTCGTCGTGCTCTTTAGCTCAGATCACCGTTGCACTGTTAACTACTCCCCTTCTTTTCAAAAATGGACGTCCTCGGCCATATCCATGTTAGCAAGGATTTGCGTCTCCGCTATCGCGGTTCTGCTTCGCCGCCTGGAGGTAAGCCTGATAAATCTCTAAGTTTATCAATACGCAGAACGCGAAGCAGTTTAACGCTGCTGCAGCTGGTATTTGGTTGTAAGTAATTGCGACTCCGTTATATGCTGCAGACTTTTTTCGTTTAGTGAGAAAAGGACAGGCTTAAACCGAAGTGAATTCTGAGAGCGATCCATTGCGGTGACGAGCATGCATGGATGATCGTTGAGTTGCTGCGAATGGTTAATCGTAGCCCATGACGTGACAGCGTGTGATATCTGGCGTTTGTGTGCGCTTGGAAACTAAATATTAATTCTACAAAATTGAATAATTTCTTACTTGCTAGTATTTTCTTCTTAGCCACATTAAGCAGCTGTCTATGTTAACCCTTGTGAAACCCCCTTTTTAGAATCGCCTTTGGAATATTAGCGTCAACTTAAAATTATCTAAAACAATTACTCTTGAAAAACTGAGGGCAGATAAGTTTTTTTTTAATTTTAATTTTAACATTTAACGCTTTCGCGGAAAAGAGACTGCATAAATGACAAGGTTCAATCCTTTAAGGGGTTACGAGGGTCTGGAAGCACAAAAAAAAGCCCTATTTTCGTGAATTTTTTTAAAAGAGCCCACAACAATTTTACCAATTTTGTTTATTGTACTTGATTGAACATTACTTGAACAACATTTTGTCAAAATTTGAAGATAAAATATTTGAAAGTGAGTTGTTAAGGCAGGTTTGAATTGCACCACACCAAAAATCGTGTCCTCACGGTAGGCAGAAAATCTCGGTCAATTTTTATCTGAAATCAAAAAACCAAAGTTTTTCTGTTAGTGTATGTGTCTAGCTTGTCTTTGAACGAAGGATTTTTTTTTTCATTAAAAATTGAATTTTTTATAGCGTTTTTTATAAAAAGTGTTATTTTTGGCATAAATTTTGTCCACATTTTGGCTTATAAAATGCGTTGTAATTGAACAAAATTAAAATCCTTCGTTCAACGACAAAAAAAACATGTCTAAAAGAAGTGTGCAAAATTTGAAGTTGATCGGTGCAATAGTCGCTGAGAAATCTTGACTACCGACTTCAAAAAAGTGGTTTTGAGAAAAACGCGTTTAAAGTTTTAAAGCGGAATAAAACAGGAATAAAACGTTCGACGCGCTGGGCTTTAAATTTCTCTCATTTCTACAGTTTTCCTCGGATCGACTTGAAATTTTCAGAGAATATTCCTAATGAGTTGTACAATCGAATAAAAAAAAAAAAAAAAAACGATTTTTTCAAGTTGCCAGACCCTCGTAACCCCTTAAGTTCTTTTATAATTTTATTGAGTTTGGTTGTGTAAGTGTTCTTCTGAGCCTGCACTTCGGAATCGATCGGTAAGATTATACCTTTGCAAGTTTTCAGAGTTTAGGGTACCTACCGCAATTTAGTACAGTAAGCCTAGGAAACAATTTTTTTATATGGCCCTTATCGAATATTGTCCTTGTGGACCACCATCCCATTAATTAGGACCGTTGTGCCAGTATCAGCATCGACCCTGTTCTCGACATACAGAGGCGTAAGCTTATCACCCAATCTCTTGTTGGTTTTAACTAAAAAAAAATCAGCACTAGCATGGATGACCTCAACAGGTTTCCTATTAATGACAGAGTGAAATGACCTATTGTACTCTACGGTCGCCTGAAGGAATAATAGCGAATAACATCGTCTATTTTCTTTTCCAATTTTAGACACCTGGAAATTTCTATAAGAGTACTGTGAAATCTTTCCACCTGTCCATTTGACGTACTGTGTAAAGGTGGGGAATTTGCTATATCGATATCGTACAGATTTTTCAGCATGGATCGTATAGTTTCGGAGTTAAACGATGCTTCGTTATCGCAATAAATCGATCTAACATTAGGGAAAAGATTCACCAGTTGAAGGATTGGGATTTTCACATCTATTATAGCACGCGATGCTATTGGCTGGACCACCGCAAACTTGCTGAATTTATCGACAGCAGTGAGAAAGCACTTTCCCCCTGTTGAGAAAATATCCATGTGTAACATCTCTCCTACCCGCGATGGTATTGGGGTAATTCCTAATTCCTGTTTTAATGGGTGCCTATTATATTTTGCCTTCTGACAAATCCTGCAGTTTAGAACGATTTCGGCCGCTATTTTACCCATTTTTAAAAAATAATAGTCAAGCAGCACTTGTTTAATATTCTCCTAAACCGCTCTGTGAGCCCTGTTATGCTCCACAACTAGTATTTTTTTTTGCTCCGGTCCGGTTTGGAAGCTTATTGGAAGCTATCCAAGACTGGAAGCTTACAATGTATGGCATTCACGACGTTGGGCATTACTACGTCTTTCACTAAGTCCACTAATGTCTCCCAATCAGAAAAATCAATTTGATGGCGAGACTTAGTATTAAACAGTATAAATAATCGCTTATTTAACGTGGACGCCTCCTCCAATATGATCTGGTTTTGAAAACAGTTAAGTGGCTTTTCAGTGGCCTCAATGACAAGTGTTGATGATTCTTCACTGTGAATAGTGGCTCGATCTGACTCCGCCGAGCTTTGCAAAGCGTAAATACCTTGTCGGGACAAAGCTTCCGCCACACAATTTTCTTTCCCTGGCTTATACAAAACTTTTGCATCACTTTCTTCAATGCGGGCCTTCCAACGCTTGAGTTTTGAATTGGGATTCTTATCAGAGACCGCAAATATAAGGGGCTGATGGTCCGTAAATATATTTATATATTTATATCCAAGGCCCATACAATTGCTAGTAACTCCCTTTCGTTCGTGGCATAATTTAATTCCTGATCTTTCAGCGTTCTGGATATTATCGTTATAGACCCTATTTCCCTGAGACAAGACAGCCCCTATGCCAAAGGATGAAGCATCAGTTGTCAAATCAAATGGTCGGCTAAAATCTGGGTAATGAAGGATAACGTCCTTTGAAGCAAGGATATTTCTAAGCTTGTCAAATGCGCTTAACTGGGGCTTATCAAAGCTCACCGAAATGCCTTTTGAACGGTATTTGCTGACCCTGCCACATTCACCCTTCAGTAACTCTCTCAAAGGTCTCGCTATTGATGCGAAGCATCGATGAAGCATCGATAATAACTTGCTAAGCCCAAGAACGATCTCAGCTCGAACAAATTACTTGACTATTTAAACTCCTTGATGGCTTTTACCTTGTCCTGGCTAGTCATAGTACCCTCCTTTGTAACAACAAAACCAAGAAAATTCCTGCAAGCTCTTTAAAACCTCGGCAATATGGCTAACATGAGACTCTTCAGTTTCTGAAAAGACAATAACGTCATCCACATAGACGTAACAGATCCTTCCTATTTTCTCCCGTAAAACATCGTCTATTGCCCTTTGAAAAATGCTTGAGGCATTCTTTAGTCCAAAAGGTAGGCGGCAGAACTCGTATTTGCCTCCGTTGACCTAAAAAGAAATTTTCTCCCTATCCAATTCCGCAAGTTCAATCTGGTGATATCCAGACCTAAGGTCGAGGGTAGTGAAAAATTTGGCCCTTCCCGGATTTGACAGTATCATATTTATACTCGGCATTGGGTATCTATCGGCAAAAGTTTTCAAATTTAATTTTCTAAAATCGAGTACTAAGCGTTTATTAGGCGATCCCGAGGCGTCGGTGCCTTTTTTACCTACAACCCATATAGGGTTATTGTAGGGAGACCGAGATGGTCGAATAATGCCGTTTTTAGGAAGGTCTCTGAACTCCTGATTGACGGCAGCACCCATCGGGAACGGCTACAGCTTTGAGTATACTGGCTCATTACCTTCTGTCCGAATAGTCGCTACAACATTTGTGTTGAATGGTAACTTCTTCTTTGGGTCAGCAAAGGCCCCTGAGTGTTTAGACATCATCTGCTGAAAACTTTCTTGCACTGTTGGGGGCACAATAATATCCTCAATCTTCGTAAAGTTAATCTGAGCGCAATTTTGAAAGTGCAGATCCTCACGTCCCCCTTTAAATCTAATAGAATTGCTTTTAAGATCAATGGTTGCCCCTACTTGCACTAGGTCAAGGCAAATTATGCCGTCAAAAGTCTTAAGTCCCGGTAATAAGAAGAAAGGGCTTTCTACACCAAAAAGATAAAACTGGATTTATGTTCTATTTTCTAAAACCCATGAAACGACTTGAATTGAAGTCGGCAAGCCAATCTCTCTCTTGATGTTGCTTTTAGAGCCCCCCGTGTCTACTAGAAACTTTCGTGATTCCCCCGCTACTGTTCGTTGGACGAACGGAAGCAGGGAAGAACCCCTAAAAAATGAACAGCATCACTTTCATGGTCTGTTTCTTCTTCACCATAAATGTCATTTACCGCATCACTAGCAATCTGATTATAATAATCCTCGGTTTAACCACCCTTATCTTCTTCAAACAGATGATTAAGTCTTTGACGCCTAAAGTCAAACAATCTTTGAGAGTTCATCGGTCTCTTGTGTGTAACATGTTGCTGTGCATCGAATGTCTGCAGCGCGGAGGAACCCTGAGAGCGCTGGAAGTTTGTCGATTGATGGAATTTCGACGATGTTGGATCTACGTCCATCTTCTCTAATGGTCTATTATCAACAATGGTTCGTTGACCTTGATCCCTGGGAAAATATGGATTTTCCCACCCCTTTTTAAGTATCTGTTCGTGGTTGGAATTGGGTGTCCTTTGTAATGGACGACTCTGGGCCTGTCTGAGATGTTTCTCCTCTACCGACCTGGCATACTGTGTGGCAAAGGCATGCATTTCGTGGTTTGCCTCTATTTCCTGAGCCATTGCCAAGGCTGACGGCAAGTCCCTAGGCCTAGCAGCAAAGAGCACATCGCACAGTGGTTCCGCTTGTATTGTAGCGCGGCCAAAAATGCTTTTAATGGCATTAGAGGGCTGAAAGTTTTACCAAGCTTCGTAAATAGTGTTTGTAGTTAAAAAAATACGCCAACCAATGAACCCCAAACAATAAAATTTTAGAAGTAATTAAACAATAACAATTTATGAGCCATTTAAGTAATAAACAAAATTTACAATGGTTGTAACTTCAAAATTATACAAAAATTTTAGGATGTCTCCTCAAGCAAGCTATTAACTGAGGGAAATAATTTTAAATTGTCCTTTTTTTCAATATTTCTCTGCCCAGTAATATATGGGTCGGACCGTAAAAGCAAATAATTCTATATGTCTGTATTTGTAAGTATTCGTGACATTTTGCGGGTATGATTCAGTCTGCATTTCTTTATTTCTTTGTTGTTCGCCTCTGCAGCTTCCTCCGAGAGCTCTCAAATTTAAACAATTGCGTGCTCTATAATAGCAGATCCGTGAATAAGCACCTTGTGAACCGTCGCAGGCAAATTGTAAAAATTCTTGCCTTGTACACATGATTCGGCTTTGCATTCTATTTTTAGAAAGTGCCGTTAGATTTCAGACAAAACCGGTTTGCCATCAAGAAGTTTGGACTTTTTAGAGACAATTTGCGTGAAATTTTTTTCTATTCGTTGTTATCACTTTTTTTTTATTTTTGGCCTCTTGCGGAACCACTGTGCAATATCAATTACCAGAAAATTTTGTTTAAATATATCAGTCCCTACTATACTAAATTCTGCTGATACAGTTGAAACTGGTGATGAACCAGAATTGACAGAGACATCTGATACTGACCCAATAGAGTCAGAAGAGTCTATAGAAAACACCCCAAAAAGAGAAGATTTAAAAAATCTTACTACCCCAGCAGTTTTATTATAATATCTGGGTAATAAAACAGACTCTGATACTACATAACATAAATTAAATAATAGGAACACAATGGCACAAACCAACACTGATTTTATTAATACTGCATTCAATCTAATACCAGTCTTCGATGGTAAAGCTAAAAACTTAACAAGTTCTATCGATGCCTTGCATATAATAGAATAAATTAAAGGCGAACTGTATCCTATTGGAACAGTTAGCCATTTCTAAATCAGCCAAACTGATGAACCTACAGCAACGCAATAAAACTGGCAACCAATATATGTAAATCAGATATTGAGCAGATGACAAAAGCTTCTGAAAGTGCATATATAACAAACGGCTTAACACTAGATTTACCTGGAAATTATTCCACTTAACATTCAGGTAAGGCAATGACTAAGAATTGCACTATTGATAAGGTAAAACTTATGATGCAAACTGGCACATTCAATACAAAAAATGATGCCATCTGTAAATTCGTAAATAGTTGCACAGAAGCAACTGGACAGCCAAATATCGTCTTATATTACAATAATTATCCACAGCGCGGCGGAAATCTCGGACGCGGAAATTATAGAGGGAACTATCGTAGGCGTAATAATAATAATTAACTCAAGATAATAACAACTCAAGAGGCCGTGTCAATTCAATTTGTTATGGAAATTGATGCACTACGGTCAGTACACTCAAGTGTAGTCGCGATAGGAGAAAGTTTGCGAGGAAATTAACTACTGACGTGCTGCCTGAATGTTTGGTTGCATACGTAGTAAATTAGTTAGGATTAAAGTTTTTAGTTTGGAAAGGCTGTCTACGTTAGAGGTTATTGGGTACATCTCATTATAATTAGCGCACAAAACTCTAAAGGGTTCTTGCACTTCATACGATGATCTACAATGGCGCAAAACTAAAGGTAAAAAGGATCTAGTATTTCTACTCGGTACGCGGAAATTTAGCTGACCTATCAGGTCAGAACTCTCCACGTCACCACTGATTAAATTGTAAATAAGATGATTCCTAGCATGGTTCTACGGTTGGCTAAGGATGGTAGGTTTATTAGTAAAAGTCTACTTGTATAGGAGGGTAACCTTCGGCCTGCATCCCAGGAAATGTTGAGTAGGGCAAAAAGTAAAAAGTTATTTTGAACTGATTCGATGCGTTTTCTGTGGACATCATATTGTGGATTCCAAACGCACGAGCCATACTCCAAGATAGGACAAACTAATGAAGTATGTATATAATGATTTTGTTACAAAAGGGTCATCGAATTCCTTCGATCACCGCTTAATGAATCCAAGCACACCCCTGGCTTTATTCACCATGCACGAAATATGATCTATAAAGTCGAGTTTAGGATCCAGACGGACGCCCAAATCGTCGACCAGAGTAATTCTTTCTAGAGAGCAGCCGTTTAGCATATAAGTTGAAAACATAGGAGTGACACGTGAGAATGTCATTAGCTTGCACTTAAAGCCATTTAAATTTAATAAATTAACATGGCACCATGTTAGAAAGTTGTTCAGATCTGATTGTAAATCCGACTGGCAAGAGCTGTGTTTATACTGCACACAAAGCTTTACGTCATCTGCGTAAATGAGCACTCTAGAGTTAGCCAAAACTTTGGGCACGACATTAATAAATAATGTAAACAAAAAGGGACCCAAATAGCTACCATTTAAGAAGATCAACAGGAAAACCCATTAAATCGAGTTTCCTAACAAGAAGGGAGTGATTAACGGAGTCAAATGCTTTACTGAAATCAGTATAAATTACATCTGACTGAAAATTCTGTTGGAAGCCCTTTATTATAAATGAGGTTAGCGCCAAAAGATTGGTTGTTGTTGATCTTCGCCTAATAAAACCATGTTGATATGGAGAAAAGACTGATCTACAAAGATGCTGCAAATGTGGAGTTACTGATTTTTCGAAGAGTTTTGGGATGGCTGACAACTTAGAGATTCCTCTATGATAATTGGCATCAGTTTTGCTAACTTTTTTGTGGAGAGGAACAAGAAATGATTCCTTCCAAATAAGGGGAAAGTTGGAGGTTTCTAAGGATAAGGTAAACAATTTTAGAAGGGGATTGCACAAAGCCTCGGCACAGTACCTAAGCACACAGCCTGGTATTCCATCGGGACCTGGCGCATAAACTGACTTAACACGTTAAAGATTAAAAAAAAGAGAACTTTCGTTTAGACTAGGACTGGTTCGACTTAGGTTCGATTTGGACATTTGGTAAGAATAGGTCTGGCTTGAATCGACTGACGAAGAATAGGTAGTTTAAAAAAAAACTGAGCAAAAAGAAGGGCGATTGCCTGATCATTGTCTGCAGTCATATTTTCAAATGATAGCGAGGAAGGATGTGTAATAGGTTTACGTTTAGTGTTGACAAAACTATAAAACTGTTTCGGGTCCTGCGAGAACTGTATCCTGCAACGAGTTAGATAGTTTTTATAACACTGAGCGTTTAAAAACGGTAAAATTAGACCGAGCCGCTAAATAGCGAGATAAGACAGATTGAGAACCGGTATGTTTATATTTAGAGTAGAGATTGGATTTTATGTTTTTTAGGCGAGTCAACTCTTTATTAAACTAAGGAGGCTTGTTTGAGATTGACGGATAGTATAACGGAACACAGTCGTTAAAAAAAGGATCCATGGCGTTAGCCATGTCAGTGCAAATATAAACCTGATATAAAATTGTTCAGCCTTCCAAAGTCCGTCCTGCGAAAGCAGTGGACCATTTTTCGGTGGCCGGTCAGACCTACTCTCCAAAGCAGTCCCAATATCGATAGTCACATCGAAAGTAGGATGATATGGATCTTCGGGCAGTGTCAGTGGCGGAACCCTGACCAAACTGACTCTTGCCGGGTCAGAGACAAAGAAGAGATCAAGCAAGCGATCTAAAGAATTTCGGACATGGTTGAAATGTCGAACAATGGATTGGAATAAAGTCAAGTTGTGCGGTAGGGAAAAGAGTATTAAAAGATTTGGTAGCAGACCAAGTAGCTCCAGGAATGTTAAAATCACCTAAAACTATTAAATGGTCTCTATCCAAAAGTCTATTGGAGACCGATTGGATAGCGGAAAGATGGTTCCAAAAAATAGGAAGTTCCGACAACGGAGGAATGTAGGAACATGTAATATAAACGAAACTACACTTGACAAATAGCTTTACAAAAGGAATTCAACATCGTTGCACTCCTCAAAAACTAATAATTCAGTGTGGAGTCCACCGCTATGAGGACACCCCTCCTCGGCGGATACGCCGATCCAGCTTGTATAAAGTGTAAACAGCTGGAAAAACTTTGGAGTTAAGAATCTCCAGCTTTAACCAGGTTTCTGTTAACACAATAACCTGGGATACAAACGAAAGGCTATCAGAATACTATTTAGGGAGCTTACTGCGTAAGCCTCTTGCATTCTGATAGGAAATGAGGATAGAGTTTGTTAGTTTTTTGTTGCAGACATAGACGTAGAGGGCACAATGGTCTGGTATAATACCACGAATAAGTGAGAGTAGCCCACAATGCATCGGGAAACTCCCAAAACCCTTTAGATACTTAACAGTAGAAAATGCAGGGGCTCACACTATTAATCTCAGTCAAAATATATTTGTATCATTCAACCATGTGGCTACCGGAAAAGAATTTGTCTTTTTACTAGACACAGGCGTAGACATTTCAATGGTAAATGAAAATTCTGATGTCTATCAAGACATACAAGATATTTACATAATAGACATTAAAGGAATAAAGCAAGAGGTTACTAAATCCAAAAGATTAACATCAATTAAAATACAGACCACTAAATACATAATCCCACATGATTTTAATATTGTGGCTCATCTCTCATCCATTAGCTCATCTCTGTGATGGCATATTAAAATTGTATTAAAAAATACAACTGTCAAGCCATCTGAAGATTGGTTGATAATTGACCTAATAATTTAAAATTTCCAATTTTTTTTACCAATAGCACACAGTTCTGGCAATAACTCAATACTTCTGCCAGCAAGATCCCATGTTATTAGAAAACATCAACTAAATTCAAAAGCAGACCTCCAACTCAAGAAATTGAGCATGGTATGTATATATATATATTTTATACTTTATAAATATTCTTATATATAAAAATGAATCCCAAAATGTGTTGGTAAGCGCATAACTCAACAACGCTTGGACCAATTTGGCCAAATTTTAAAATGTTCGTTGAAGTTCAAGGCTAGTTTGTACGGCGATAAAAATTAGAATATTGTTGGAAAAATCCTAAAATAGCCTTTTTTTTTCCCATACAAATGATTTGTAACTAAAACGTAGTCAATTTGAGCTTGCTATGTTCCTAACCAAAGATCATATCTATCAAAACAATGTGCGTGTGTGCGTTGGAGCACAGAATACATAGTTGGAGGAGTTTAATGTCGCGTTCCGAAACTTGCGTTTCTTTTGTATTAGTTTCGGCACGCGATATAAAATGCATCAAAATGTATCCATCGTTTCACTGCTAGCGTTCCTCATTTAAAGCAAATTCATCGGCGCAATTCTTATCGACTTCAATGGAATGTATTTCCGCGATATGCGGTCACACTGTACGACGCGTCGGACTTTTTTTTAATTGATACTCCAACATGCAATATTTCCCGATCCAGTGCAATGGGAAAATTGTTGATGCAATGCAAGCTCATTGTTTGGGATGAGTGCACAATGTCACTAAAGACATAACTTGAAGCACTTAACTTCACACTCAAGGATCTTCGGCGAAATAACAACATCTTTTGATGCTTGATGATATTGTTGGCAGACGATTTCAGGCAGACGTTGCCAGTAATTACCCGTGGAACGCCTGCAGATTTATTGAATGCTTGCCTGAAGGCATCACCTTTATGGAATAACGTATAAACATTATCGCTAACTACTAATATGAGAGTTCAACTTCAAAATGATCAAAGTGCTGCACAATTTTCCAAACAATTGTTAGCTGTTGAAAATGGAAAAGTCCCAGTTGATGCGAAATCTGGATTTATTACTCTTACTAACGACTTTTGCCGATTTGTAGACTCTCAATTTTTTTTTTTTTTTTTTTTATGGACGTTGATGCACTACGGTCAGTACACTCAAGTGGCCCTTCGACGCCAAGCACGTGCTTGTTAGGGTTAGGTGTTAGTAGGCGCGATAGGAGAAAGTAAAGGTAAAGTTTGCGAGGAAATTAACTACTGGCGTGCTGCCTGAGTGTTTAGTTGCATGCGTAGTAAGTTAGTTAGGATTAAAGTTTTTAGTTGGGGAAGGCTGTCTACGTTAGAGGTTATTGGGTACATATCATTGTAATTAGCGCACAAAACTCTAAAGGGTTCATGCACTTCATACG
>VNJM01001498.1:0-11007 GCA_008042475.1 Drosophila kanapiae
TGATATTGCGTAATTTGAATCCACCGCGACTATGCAACGGTACGGAAAGTACGCAGGTGAAAATTGCAATTTCCAGTTCGCCTTGCGTTCGCAATGACAATTGACAAGTCGCATGCCCAATCGCTTAGTGTTTGCGGGATTAATTGAGAAAGTCATTGTGTTTCACATGGGCAGTTTTACGTTGCGTGTTCACGATTTGGGAAACCATCCGCTTTGTTTGTGTTAACGTCAAACCAAAAAACAAAAAATGTGGTTTACCAAAGAGCACTTCAACGAAACGGATAATTTGTGGACACGTATAACGCATCGATTCAGTATTTATTTTGGATTTACTTTTATTTACTTACAGAAGTTCAATTAAATGACACTTCATATTTGTAATCGAAATGAATTCATTACTGTTGTGAATTGAAATAATAATCTTTTAATCACCAAATAAAAAGTTACATAAATCGAAGCCATCTGGTGGCAAAACGGAGTTCGCCGGGTTTGCTAGTATGGAGTATAAATATTCTTACTTAGCCTAGAGAGTATCGATACGATTGTAAGACTGATTCGGAAACACAGAATAGAACAAGAGGGGGTTGTGCCAGGGAGAGCTATGGATTGATCCAGGAGTATGGGTATTCGATTGGAAACTATTTGAGCACGGCCAGGACCAGCACAGCTCGCCCGCCTCACATCCGCGAGTTGTAGTAGGGGTCGTCTTCGCAGGGTGGGTATCTGTACAAGTACGTATGTTGGCATGACACTCACGACCGGCGCGACTTTTGCAAATCGATCTGGCCCTCCAGGGTCTTGGCCAAATAGATGAAAAACAGCTGCAGCAGGGCGATGCCAAGAGCCACGCCCGCAATCACATAGAGGTTGCGCTCCACCCAAACGCGAACGATCTCAATGCAGCCGCTGATTCAAATGCGTTTGCTGGCGGCGGCCACCGAACGCTCCTGCACGCCATAGCCGCACATTATGTTCACCAAACCGGAGCTAATGTCGGTGGCATTGATGCAGCACCTGTAGGGTACGCCGCACTTCTCCATCGACGGCGAGGAGCAGTTGAAGTACTCGTTCTTGCTCCAGTCCTGGTAGCCGGCATTGCTCAACCCACAGCACTTGAACTCCTGCTGGGCAAAGTCTATGATGTTCTGCAGGTCGGAGTCGTCGCGGTAAGAGTGGATGATCTTTTCCGTGAACTGGTACTCCAGAAACGAGTTCATGTACTGCGGGAACAAGAAGCAGATGATGGCCAGCGCCATCTCCATGATGAAGAACATGAGCAGGCACATCGAGTAGAACTTCAGGAGGCAGGTGTTCTCTCGCAGGGCGCCCAAGCAGCCGGCAAAGCTGACCACAAACACCACAATGCCCGCAATAATCATCACCAGCGAAATGTTAAAAATCACATCGTAGACCGTGTCCAGGCGCACCCACCCATTGCCATCCTTCAGCTTGTCCATGAAGGCGTACACGCCGATGGCCAGGAGCAGGCCGCCAAAGAGCCAGAAGAGGAAATTCAGCAGGAAAGAAATTCATGTACTTGACGCACGACGAGACGTAGGTGAAGTGATGTGGAGGATACGACATGCGGGGGTGCATGTAGTTGCCCCCGTGGTGGTATCTGTGGTTGCTATATATGGGTTGGTTTCCTGGCCTTTTCTATCGTTTAATTTTTTCTTTGGGTTCCACCCCCACTAGTGCCAGTTGACGCCCTATCTGCGTGTGGTCGTTTTGCTCTTAACTAGCGCCTGATGGACGGCTCAGCACATAATGAGTATTTTGGCAGTGCAATTGGCGTCCGAATTCGGTTGTGCGACACAAGCAGCCTCAGTTCTTTAATGGCCTTTGTTGGTTTTCTAATATTGATAAAAAATTTCGGAGAGCTCGAAATTCTGTGAGCACAACAAAGTCAGACCGCGTTGCCAGACTGCGTATAATGCATTATTGGGACCAAATTATATCTAACATGCCATCAGTGATGATCATCAAGTTTTATTTATGTTTATTTAACATGCCATCAGAGATGCTCATCTAGCCATATTGCATTATAAGGACAAAATGTCACCTAACATACCATCAGAGATGCTCATCTAGTTATATTGCTATCAGAGATGCTCATTTAGCTATATTGCTATCAGAGATGCTTATCTAGCTATATTGCTATCACGTATGCTTATCTAGCTATAACGCATTATTGGGACCAAATTATATCAACATACCAACAGAGATGCTCGTCTAGCCTTATTGGCATTAGAGATTCTCATCTAGCTTTATTGCTATCAGAGAAGCTTATCTAGCTATAATGCATTATTGTGACCAAATTATATATTACGTATCATCAGAGATGCTCATCTAGCTAAATTGCCATCAGAGATGCTCATCTTATTATATTGCCATCAGAAATGCTGATGTAGCCATATTGCATTATTAGGACAAAATGACACCTAACATTCCATCAGAGATGCTCTATTATATGGATGTTGATGCACTACGGTCAGTACACTCAAGTGGCCCTTTCGACACCTAACACGTGCTTGTTAGGGTTAGGTGTTAGTAGGCGCGATAGGAGAAAGTATAGGTAAAGTTTGCGAGAAAATTACCTACTGACGTGCTGCCTGAATGTTTGGTTGCATACGTAGTAAGTTAGTTAGGACTAAAGTTTTTAGTTTGGGAAGGCTGTCTACGTTAGAGGTAATTGGGTACATCGCATTATAATTTGCGCACAAAACTCTCCAAGATAGGACGATATAATGAAGTATACAAGATTTTTGTAATATAGGGGTCATCGAATTCCTTCGACCACCACTTAATAAATCCAAGCACACCCCTGGCATTATTCACTATGCACGAAATATGATCAATAAAGTCGAGTTTAGGATCCAGGCGGACGCCCAAATCGTCGACCAGGGTGATTCTTTCCAAAGAGCATCCGTTTAGCATATAAGTTGCAAGCATGGGAGTGACACGTGAGAATGTCATTAGCTTGCACTTAGAGCCATTTAAAATTAATAAATTAACATGGCACCATGTTTGAAAGTTATTCAGATCTGATTGTAAATCCGACTGGCAAGAAAGCTTAACGTCATCTGCGTACATAAGCACTGTAGAGTTAGCCAAAACTTCGGGCAGGTCATTAATAAATAATGTAAACATTATGGGACCCAATTGCTCCCTTGCGGGACGCCAGAGGTAACCCGGAGAACATTAGAAATGTTGTTTTTAAAGAGGACTTTCTGCGTCCTGCCAATCAGATAACTTGAGATCCATTTATGAAGATCAACAGGAAAACCCATTAAATCAAGTTTCCTAACAAGAAGGGAGTGATTAACGGAGTCAAATGCTTTACAGAAATCAGTATAAATTACATCTGACTGAAAGTTCTTTTGGAAGCCCTTTATTATAAATGAAGTGAGCTCCAAAAGATTGGTCGTTGTTGATCTTCGCCTAATAAATCCATGTTTACATGGAGAGAAGACTGATCTACAAAGATGCTGCAAATGGGGAGTTATCGATTTTTCGAAAAGTTTTGGGATGGCTGACGTTTTGCTACCTTTCTTGTGGAGAGGAACAACAAATGATTCCTTCCAAATAAGGGGAAAGTTGGAGGTTTCTAAGGATAATGTAAACAATTTTAGAAGGGGATTGCACAAGGCCTCGGCACAGTACCTAAGCACACAGCCTGGTATTCCATCGGGACCTGGCGCATAAACTGGCTTGACACGCTGAAGATCCATAAGAAGCGAACTTTCGTTTAGACTAGGACTGAAGATAAGGTTCGACTTGGACATTCTGTAAGAATAGGTCTGGCCGGAATCGACTGACGAAGAATAGGTAGTTTGAAAAAACTGAGCAAAAAGATCGGCGATTGTCTGATCATTGTCTGCTGTCGTATTTTCAAATGATAGGGAGGAAGGATGTGTAATAGGCTTACGTTTAGTGTTGACAAAACTATAAAACTGTTTGGGGTCCTGCGAGAACTGTACCCTGCAACGAGTTAGATACTTTTTATAACACTGAGCGTTTAGCACGGTAAAATTAGACCGAGCCGCTAAATAGCGAGATAAGACAGGTTGAGAACCGGTATGTTTATATTTAATCTCTACTCTAAATATAAACATACCGGTTCTCAACCTGTCTTATCTCGCTATTTAGCGGCTCGGTCTAATTTTATGTTTTTTAGGCGAGTAAACTCTTTATTAAACCAAGCAGGCTCGTTTGAGATTGACGGATAGTATAACGGGACAAAGTCATTAAAAAAGGACTTCATGGCATTGTAAAAAATATCCATGGCGTTAGCCATGTCAGTGCACATATAGAGATCGGACCAATTAAAATCTGATATAAAATTGTTCAGCCTTCCAAAGTCCGTCTTGCGAAAGCCTTTTTCGGTGGCCGGTCAGACCTACACTCCAAAGCAGTCCCAATATCGATAGTTACATCGAAAGCAGGATGATATGGATATTCGGGCAGTGTCAGTGGCGGAACCCTGACCAAACTGACTCTTGCCGGGTCAGAGACAAAGCAGAGATCAAGCAAGCGATCTTAAGAATTTCGAAAATGGTTGACTAGAGACAGCGAAATGTCGAACAAGCCATTAATAAAGTCATGTTGTGCGGTAGTGAAAAGAGTATTAGAAGAATTGGTAGCAGAAGTAGCTCCAGGAATGTTAGAATCACCTAAAACTATTAAATGGTCTCTATCCGAAAGTCTATTGGAGACCGATTGGATAGCGGAAATATGGTTCCAATAAATAGGAAGTTCCGACAACGGAGGAATGTAGGAATATGTAATATACACGAAACTACCTTTGACAGATAGCTTTACACAAGGGAATTTAACATCGTTGCATTCCTCCACCGCTATGAGGACACCACCACCTCGGCGGATAGGCCGATCCAGCCTGTATAAAGTGTAAACAGCTGGAAAAATTTCGGAGCGAAGGATCTCCGGCTTTAACCAGGTTTCTGTGAACACAATAACCTGGGATACAAACGAAAGGCTATCAGAATACAATTTAGGGAGCTACTGCGTAAGCCTCTTGCATTCTGTTAGAAAATGAGGATAGATTTTGGTAGTTTTTGTTGCATACATAGACGTAGAGGACACAATGGTCTGGTCTGGCCTAGGAGGATCTATTCCTATAGGACGCTACAAGAGATGCTTATCTAGCTATATTTTATCAGAAATGCTCATGTAGCCATATAGACAAAATGGGCCATAGGACAAAATGAGACCCAAAATACCATCAGAGATGCTCATTTAGCTATATTGTTATTAGAGATGCTCATCCAGCTTTATTGCATTTTGAAATGCTTGTATCAACATACCAGAGATGCTCATTTAGCTATATTGTTATTAGAGATGCTCATCCAGCTTTATTGCATTCTGAAATGCTTGTATCAACATACCAACAGAGATGCTCGTGTATCTATATTGCCATCAAAGATGCTCATCCAGCTATGTTGCTATAACAGATGCTTATCTAGCTATATTTCTATCAGATATTCTTATCTAGCTATAATGCATTATTCTGTACAAATTATATCTAACATACCATCAGAGATGCTCTTATAGCTATATTGCCATCAGAGATGCTCATCTAGCTATATTGCATTATTGGGACCAAATTATATCTAACATACCATCAAACATGCTCCTAGCTATATTGCCATCAGAGATGCTCATCCAGCCATATTGCATTATTTAAACAAAATGACACCTAACATGCCATCAGAGACGCTTATTTAGCTATATTGCTATAAGAGATGCTAATCTAGCTATATTGCTATCAGGTATTCTTATCTAGCTATAATGCATTATCCTGACCAATCTATATCTAACATACCATCAGAGATGCTCATCTAGCTATATTGCCAGCAGAGATGCTCATCTAGCTTAATTGCATTATTGGGTCAAAATTATATCAACATACCAACAGAGATGCTCTTCTTTCTATATTGCCATCAGAGATGCTCTACAGCTATGTTGCTATCAGAGATGCTTATTTAGCTATATTGGTATCAGATACTCAATTAGCTATATTGCAGAGTGGGAAATGCTCATCTAGCTATATTGCATTATTAGGAAAATATGACATCTAACATGCCATCAAAGATGCTCATCTAGCTATATTACCATCAGGAAGCTTATCTAGCTATATTGCCATCAGAGATGCTTATCCAGCTATATTGCTTTCAGAAATGCTAATATAGATCTAATGCATTATTGGGACAAAATTATATCAACATACCAATAGAAATGCTTGTCTAGCTATTTTGCCATCAGAGATGCTCATTTAGCTATATTGCTATAAGAGATACTTATCTAGCTATATTGCTATCAGATATTCTTATCTAGCTATAATGCATTATTCTGACCAAATTATATCTAACATACAATCAGAGATGCTCATTTAGCTGTATTGCCATCAGAGATGCTCATCTAGCTATATTGCCATCAGAGATGCTCATCCAGCTTTATTGCCATCAGAGATGCTCATCCAGCCATATTGCATTATTAAAACAAAATGACACCTAACATGCCATCAGAGACGCTCATTTAGCTATATTGCTATAAGAGAGGCTAATCTAGCTATATTGCTATCAGGTATTCTTATCTAGCTATAATGCGTTATCCTGACCAAGCTATATCTAACATACCATCAGAGATGCTCATCTAGCTATATTGCCAGCAGAGATGCTCATCTAGCTTAATTGCATTATTGGGTCAAAATTATATCAACATACCAATAGAAATGCTCGTCTAGCTATTTTGCCATCAGAGATGGTCTTTTAGCTATATTGCTATAAGAGATGCTAATCTAGCTATATTGCTATCAGGTATTCTTATCTAGCTATAATGCGTTATCCTGACCAAGCTATATCTAACATACCATCAGAGATGCTCATCTAGCTATATTGCCAGCAGAGATGCTCATCTAGCTATGTTGCCATCAGAGATGCTCATCTAGCCAAATTGCTTAATTGGGTCAAAATTATATCAACATACCAACAGAGATGCTCATCTAGCTATATTGCCATCAGAGATGCTCATTTAGCTATATTGCTATAAGAGATGCTTATCTAGCTATATTGCTATCAGATATTCTTATCTAGCTAAATCAGAGATGCTCATCTAGCTATATTGCCAGCAGAGATGCTCATCCAGCTATGTTGCCATCAGAGATGCTCATCTAGCCAAATTGCATTATTGGGTCAAAATTATATCAACATACCACAGAGATGCTAATCTAGCTATATTGCTATCAGGTATTCTTATCTAGCTATAATGCATTATTCTGACCAAATTATATCTAACATACCATCAGAGATGCTCATCTAGCTATATTGCCAGCAGAGATGCTCATCTAGCTATGTTGCCATCAGAGATGCTCATCTAGCCAAATTGCATTATTGGGTCAAAATTATATCAACATACCAACAGAGATGCTCATCTAGCTGTATTGCTTTCAGAAATGCTTATCTAGCTATATTGCATTATTGGGACAAAATTAAATCAACATACCAAAAGAAATGCTCGTCTAGCTATTTTGCCATCAGAGATGCTCATTTAGCTATATTGCTATAAGAGATGCTAATCTAGCTATATTGCTATCAGATATTCTTATCTAGCTATAATGCATTATTCTGACCAAATTATATCTAACATACCATCAGAGATGCTCATCTAGCTATATTGCCAGCAGAGATGCTCATCTAGCTATATTGCATTATTGGGTCAAAATTATATCAACATACCATCCGAGATGCTCATCTAGCTATTTTGCCATCAGAGATGCTCATTTAGCTATATTGCTATAAGAGATGCTAATCTAGCTATATTGCTATCAGACATTCTTATATAGCTATAATGTATTATTCTGACCAAATTATATCTAACATACGATCAGAAATGCTCAGCTAGCTATATTGCCAGCAGAGATGCTAATCTAGCCAAATTTCATTATTGGGTCAAAATTATATCAACATACCAACAGAGATGCTCTTCTTTCTATATTGCCATCAGAGATGCTCATCCAGCTATGTTGCTATCAGAGATGCTTATATAGCTATATTGGTATGCAGAATGAGAAATGCTCATCTAGCTATATTGCATTATTAGGAAAATATGACATCTAACATGCCATCAAAGATGCTCATCTAGCTGTATTACCATCAGGAATGCTTATCTAGCCATTTTGCCATTAGAGATGCTTATCCAGCTATATTACTTTCAGAAATGCTTATCTAGCTATATTGCATTATTGGGACAAAATTATATCAACATACCAATAGAAATGCTCGTCAAGCTATTTCGCCATCAGAGATGCTCATTTAGCTATATTGCCATAAGAGATAATTATCTAGCTATATTGCTATCAGATATTCTTATCTAGCTATAATGCATTATTCTGACCAAATTATATCTAACATACAATCAGAGATGCTCATCTAGCTGTATTGCCATCAGAGATGCTCATCTAGCTATATTGCATTATTCTGACCTAATTAAATCTAATATACTATCAGAGATGCACATCTAGCTATATTGCCATCAAAAATGCTCATCCAGCTATATTGGTTTCAGAAATGCATATCTAGCTATACTGCATTATTGGGACAAAATTATATCAACATACCAATAGAAATGCTCGTTTAGCTATTTTGCCATCAGAGATGCTCATTTAGCTATATTGCTATAAGAGATGCTAATCTAGCTATATTGCTATCAGATATTCTTATCTAGCTATAATGCATTATTCTGACCAAATAATATCTAACATACAATCAGAGATGCTCATCTAGCTATATTGCCAGCAGAGATGCTCATCTAGCTATATTGCATTATTGGGTCAAAATTATATCAACATACCATCAGAAATTATCGTGTTTCTATATTGCCATCAGAGATGCTCATCCAGCTATGTTGCTATCAGAGATGCTTATCTAGCTATATTGGTATCAGATACTCAATTAGCTATATTGCAAAGTGAGGAGTGCTCATCTAGCTATATTGAATTATTAGGAATAGATGACATCTAACATGCCATTAAAGATGCTCATCTAGCTATATTACCATCAGGAATGATTATCGAGCTATATTGCCAGCAGAGATGCTCATCTAGCTATATTGCATTATTGGGTCAAAATTATATCAACATACCAACAGAGATGCTCGTCTTTCTATATTGCCATCAGAGATGCTAATCCAGCTATGTTGCTATCAGAGATGCTTATATAGCTATATTGGTATCAGATACTCAATTAGATATATTGCAGAATGAGAAATGCTCATCTAGCTATATTGCATTATTAGGAATAGATGACATCTAACATGCCATTAAAGATGCTCATCTAGCTATATTACCATCAGGAATGCTTATCTAGCTATATTGCCATCAGAAATGCTCATCCAGCTATATTGCTTTCAGAAATGCTTATCTAGCTATATTGCATTTTTGGGACAAAATTATATTAACATACCAATAGAAATGCTCGTATAGCTATTTTGCCGTCAGAGATGCTCATTTAGCTATATTGCTATAAAAGATACTTATCTAGCTATATTGCTATCAGATATTCTTATCTAGCTATAATGCATTATTCTGACCAAATTATATCTAACATACCATCAGAGATGCTTATTTAGCTATATTGCCATCAGAGATTTTCATCTATCTATAATGCATTATTTAGACCATATTATATCTAATATACCATCAGAGATGCTCATCTAGCTATATTGCCATCAGAGATGCTCATCCAGCTTTATTGCTTTCAGAAATGCTTATCTAGGTACATTGCATTATTGGGACAAAATTTTATCAACATACTAATTTTATCAACATGCTAATCCAGCTATGTTGCTATCAGAGATGCTTATATAGCTATATTGCTATAATGCATTATTTTGACCAAATTATATCTAACATGCCATCAGAGATGCTCTTCTAGCTATATTGCTATCAGAGATGCTCATTTAGCCTTTGCGCATTATTAGGACAAAATGACCCTTACATGCCATCGCTCATCCAGCCATATTGCATTATTAGAACATAATGACACCAAACATGCCATCAGAGATGCTCATCTAGCTATATTGCTACCAGAGATGCTCATTTAGCTATATTGCTATTGATCCACCGCTTGCTCTCAGAGAGGTTCACAGAGATGCTCATCTAGCTATATTGCATTATTGGGTCAAAATTATATCAACATACCAACACAGATGCTCGTCTTTCTATATTGCCATCAGAGATGCTAATCCAGCTATGTTGCTATCAGAGATGCTTATATAGCTATATTGGTATCAGAATGAGAAATGCTCATCTAGCTATATTGCATTATTAGGAATAGATGACATCTAACATGCCATTAAAGATGCTCATCTAGCTATATTACCATCAGGAATGCTTATCTAGCTATATTGCCATCAGAAATGCTCATCCAGCTATATTGCTTTCAGAAATGCTTATCTAGCTATATTGCATTATTAGGAATAGATGACATCTAACATGCCATTAAAGATGCTCATCTAGCTATATACGAATAGAAATGCTCGTTTAGCTATTTTGCCATCAGAGATGCTCATTTACCTATATTGCTATAAGAGGTGTTAATCTAGCTATATTGCTATTAGATATTCTTATCTAGCTATAATGCATTATTCTGACCAAATAATATCTAACATACCATCAGAGATGCTCATCTAGCTATATTGCCAGAACAGATGCTCATCTAGCTATATTGCTAGCGCATTATTAGGACAAAATGACCCTTACATGCCATCAGAGATGCTCATCTAGCCATATTGCTATAAGAGATACTTATCTAGCTATATTGCTATCAGATGTTCTTATCTAGCTATAATGCATTATTATGACCAAATTATATCTAACATACCATCAGAGATGCTCATCTAGCTATATTGCCAGCAGAGATGCTCATCTAGCTATGTTGCCATCAGAGATGCGGACAAAATTAAATCAACATACCAAAAGAAATGCTCGTC